>CAUYLG010039311.1:0-29958 GCA_963573385.1 Cacajao melanocephalus | reverse complement strand
GCTGAGGCAGGAGAATCACTTGAACCCAGGAGGCTGAGGTTGCAGTGAGCCGAAATTATGCCACTGCACTCCAGCCTGGGTGACAGAGTGAGACTCCATCTCAAAAAAAAAATAATAATAATCTGGACAGTTTTGGTGGCTAATGTCTGTATCCCAGCACTTTGGGAGGCTGAGGCAGGAGGATCACCTGAGGTCAGGAGTTTGAGACCAGCCTGACCAACATGGCGAAACCTCGTCTCTACTAAAAGTACAAAAATTAGCTGGGTGTGGTGGCGCATACCTGTAATCCCTGCTACTTAGGAGTCTGAGGCAGGAGAATTGCTTGAACCTGGGGGGCAGAGGCTGCAGTGAGCCGAGATCACACCACTGCACTCCAGCCTGGGTGACAGAGCAAGACTTGGCCTCAAAAATAAATTAATTAATTAATAAAAATTAGTCTTATTCCCTGTAGGAGGACATACAAGAAACTGTTTTAACAGTGATTATTTCTGGTGAAGGGAACTCAGTGGACTAGGAGGGAGACTAACTTTTTACTTTATACATTTTGTACTCTTGGAATTGTACATGAATACATACGTATGTATTACATGTCCCAAAGAAAGAAAGAAACAAGAAAAAAACAAAATTAAATTGGAACAATATGTCTTGGAAGAGGACTAGTAGGAGGGCTTAAACCCCTGGAATCTGGGTGGGTAGGAGTTGGGGGCTGGTAGGCTGAGCAGAGCAAGATTCTTATGGGTGCAGTGTCTATCTCACAAGGTTGTTGTAGATTTAAATTAGTCAATACATGTTGCCAGGTGTGGTGGCTTACGCCTATAATCCCAGCACTTTCGGAGGCCGAGGCGGGTGGATTGCTTGAGGTTAGGAGTTCAAGACCGGCCTGATCAACATGGTGAAACCCCATCTCTACTAAAAATAAAAAAAAATAAAATAACAACAAAAAAGAATTAGCTGGGTGTGGTGGTGGGCGCCTGTCATCCCAGCTACTCAAGAGGCTGAGGCAGAACCTGGGAAGCTGAGGTTACAGTGAGCCAAGATCGTGCCCTTGCATTCCAGCCTGGGCAAAAGAGTAAGACTCCGTTGAAAAAAAAAAAGATAAATAAAAATAAATTAGTAAATACATGTAAACTGCTTAGAACAGTGTTTGGCACATAGCTGAATAAGTGCTAATTATTATCTTCTTTGTTTACAACAGAAGATTAGTCAAAATATTCTTGAAATAATACAACTGATTACTAATATCACACTTTAAATAACTAGGCCAAGATTTTAAACTCATTGTATAGAATGATATAGATATCTGCAGTGGTGTGATCTCAGCTCGCTGCAACCTCTGCCTCCTGGGTTCAAGCAATTCTCTTGCCTCAGCCTCCCAAGTAGCTGGGATTACAGGTAAGTGCCACCACGCCCGGCTAATTTTTCTATTTTTAGTAGAGTCAGGGTTTCACCATGTTGGTCAACCTGGTCTCAAACTCTTGACCTCGTGGTCCGCCCATCTTGGCCTCCCAAAGTGCTGGAATTACAGGCGTGAGCCACTGTGCCCAGCCAAGGATACCAATTATTTAGGAGGAATAACCTTCATTCAGGATATAGAATGGTTTGGGGGATAAATAAGTGTCAAACATTTTTTTACCACTGAGAAACTCAAAATGAAAATCTGAGCTAGCAAACACACTACTAGATTAATACATTCTCAATCTTTATAATTTTATTTTGCTCTTTTTAAGATTGTTATAACTTTATTAACCTATGAAAAGAGAGATTGCATACTCTGTTTGTTTGAAGTTCAAAAGGTATCCCTTTTCCTCTCATTAAAAAAAAGTACCTGTAAAAACATGCCATAACATGTGAATCCTAAACACTGCATAGGAGCTGCACAGCCACTGAATTTAAAGCAGGAAACCTGTAAAGAGAACAACTGTTAATGCCTCCTTTTCAGTGTAACTATAGTTTGACAATGGTGAAACAATGGTTTGACATTCAAATTTAATGGAAATAAGCAAGAATTTTTTCACTACCTATTCTGATCTGTACTGCGTTACATAGGTGGAGATTATAAAAGAAATATAAAAGTCTCTACTCTCAAGGAGTTCACAATTTATTTAATAATAATAATTTTATTTTTATTTTTGTTTTTTGAGAAAGAGTCTTGCTCTGTCGCCCACGTTGGAGTGCAGTGGCACAATCTCAGCTCACTGCACCTCTGCCACCAGGTTCAAGTGATTCTTGTGCCTCAGCCTCCTGAGTAGCTGGAATTATAGATGTGTACCACCATGCAAGGCTGATTTTTTATATTTTTAGGAGATGGGGTTTCACCATGTTGGCCAGGCTAGTCTCGAACTCCTCATCTCAGGTGATCCACCCGCCTTGGCCTCCCAGAGTGCTGGGATTGCAGGTGTAAGCCACCACACCTGGTCCACAGTTTAAGAGAATAAGATACAGACATGTGAATTTATTATAATAATTCAGGTTAGAATATGTATAAATGTTAAGATGACTGAGTAAAGACTATATCAGACAATATGAAAACAGGATATGCCAGGTGAGGTGGCTCACACCTGCAATCCCAGCACTTTGGAAGGCTGAGGCGGGTGGATCACCTGAGGTCAGGAGTTCAAGGCCAGCCTGGCCAACGTGATAAAACCCCGTCTCTACTAAAAATGCAAAAATTACTCGGTCATGGTGGAGGGAGCCTGAAATCCCAGCTACTTGGGAGGCTTAGGCAGGAGATTCACTTGAATCTGGGAGGTGGGGGTTGTAGGCTGGAGGAGTGAGCTGAGATCGCATCACTGCACTTCAGAATGGGCAACAAGAGTGAAACTCCATCTCAAAAACAAACAAACAAACAAAAAACAGGATAAAGATAAATTTGGGAATGATCAAAAAAACTTATGAAGAAAACATGTGAAATAAGCAATGTTTTAAAAGTTAGATGTAAAGAATGGAAAGAATTGGTGAGAGAAACGAAAAGAATAAAACTGTATGCACGTACAACAATGTTTATTTGAAAGACCAGCTTAATTAGGCTCAAAATAGTGGAAAGTAAGGTGGCATTGTGGGGAAAACACTAAATACCAGCAATGGACTTTGTTTTTGTTTGTTTGAGACAGGGTCTCACTCTGTCATTCAGGTTGGAGTGCAGTGGCGTGATCAGAGTGCAGTGGCGTGATCAGAGTGCAGTGGCGTGATCAGAGTTCAGTGGAGCCTCCAACCCTTGGTCTCAAGCCAATCCTTCCACCTCAGCCTCCCAAGTAACTGAGACCACAGCCAGGGCCACTGCACCTGGCTAATTGTTTTTTTTTGTTTGTTTTTTTGTTTTTAATTTTGGTAGAGATGTGGTCTCACTACGTTGCCCAGGCTGGTCTCAAATTCCTGGGCTCGAATGATTCTCCTGCTTCAGCCTCCCAGAATGCTGGGATTATAGGCATGAGCCACTGCACTTGGCCAGCAATGGACTTTGGACCCTATCTTGTCAAAAAATTGAGTAGCCATTGAAACTTTGTTTTGTTATGTTTTGTTTTTTAGATGGAGTTTTTGCTCTGTTGTCCAAGCTGGAGTGCGGTGGTGCAATCTCGGCTCACTGCAACCTCTGCCTCCTGGGTTTAAGCAATTCTCTTGACTCAGCCTCCCAAGTAGCTAGGATTTCAGACACCACCAGGCCTACCTGGCTAAATTTTGTATTTTTAGTACAGATGAGGTTTCGCCATGTTGGCCAGGCAGGTGTTGAATTCCTGACCTTAGGTGATCCACCTGCCTTGGCCTTCTAAAGTGCCAGGATTATAGACATGAGCTACTGTGCCCGGCAAAAGACTTTTATACAAGAAAGTTATGTTGACTGGGTGCAGTGGCTCATGCCTGTAATTCCAGCACTTTGGGAGGCCAAGGTGGGTAGATCATGAGGTCAGGAGCTTGAGACCATCCTAACACAGTGAAACCCTGTCTCTACTAAAAAAGAAAAAATTAGCTGGGTATCATGGCATGTGCCTGTAATCCCAGCTACTTGGGAGGCTGAGGCAGGACAATCACTTGAACCTGAGAGGCAGAGGTTGCAGTGAGCCAAGATTGCACCACTGTGGCACTCCAGCCTGGGTAACAGAGCAAGACTCTGTCTAAAAAAAAAAAAAAAGAAAGAAAGAAAGTTATGTTGATGAGTGTGATGCTTTAGGAAGAATAATCTTGATTCACCACACAGAAGGGTTTGGATCCAATAAACTGGATGTCAGAAAGATCATCTGGGAAGCTGCTGCAATAATATAGACCAGAACTCAATGCAAATGCTGACATGAAAAAGTCAGTGCATCAAAAACGGTGGATATCACTGAGTGTAGAACTGAACCATCAGAGTTGGATATGTGCTAGATATGTATATTAAAACTGAGTCTTATAAAGAGACTATGCCTAAACATATTGATACACATTTCCAAGTCTATTATCACAAAAGGTTTGTCATTTTACATATTAAAAACACTTTCCTATGTTTCTATACATTTAAACAATAAAATTGCAACATTCAGAAATTATTTCACTTTAATACAATATCTAAATCACTACTTTAAAACTTCCTTAGGATTTGTATTTAGTGTAAATAAACTTTATACTCTGGGAAACCTAATAAACTTGAATGACGTGCTTAGTTACATATGAAAATTGTTTTATAATAAGTAAAAGATTTCTACATTTTGACATTATATAATCTCTAAGTACTTGGTAAAGTATTAGATTATCACAAATCAATCTTTTAGTGCTAATTCATGAAATTATCATAATTTCATGAGCATAAGATAATAAATTATCTTTACTGGAAATCAAGATTATAAACTAATTTAGAAGTATGATCTTACTTCTGTGAGTATCTTGTGAGTGTACTTTAGCCTTTCCTTGGTAGGTAGCAGCAATGTGCATCTTTTAAACAGTAGACCTAAGAAAGTAAAGAGACACAAGAAAAAATGACAACAATACAACTAATTTAAGAATATCAATAGAGCACAGAATAATGTTTCCTGAAAGTCAAGTATGGTATATCACAGTGGACTATGAGTTAATATGGTTTTTAAGAGTAAGTTTGGGAGGAAGGGTGCAAAACACTTACCATTTATGGTATTTACCAAGTGATGCTGATGCTCATCTAAGAGGCCTTGGCATAAAATCTTGTAAAAAACTGTGAAATTCCTACTATAGGACATGTGGAAAAACATGTAGATTAAAAAAGATAAAATAATTAGACAAAGACACAGTAGAGAAATTTTATTTTGTCTTTATTCCATAGAAAGCAGATTTCAGTATCTCTTGAAATTAACCTCATGTCCACAAAGGAAAATGTTTTAAGAGGTGTTAATCTAAAACATAGAAAGAATGAGAAAACAGAATTTCTTTTCTTTTCTTTTTTTTTGAGACAGGGTCCTGCTCTGTTGCCCAGGCTGGAGTGCAGTGGTGCACCATCATGGCTCACTGCAGTCTTGACCTTCTGGGCTCTAGTGATCCTCCCACTTCAGCCTCCCAGGTAGCTAGAACCACGGGTGCATGCCAGCAAACTCAGCTAATTAAAAAAAAAATTTTTTTTTTTTCCTTAGAGACGGAGGCTTGCTTTGTTACCCAGACTGGTCTCAAATTCCTGGGCTCAAGTGATCCTTCCACTTTGGCCTCTCAAAGCACTGGGATTACAGGTGTGAACCATCACGTTGAGCAGAAAAAACAAGTTTTGTATCCCTCTTTCCAAATACAAAAATTTAAGTCGTAAGTACTTGAAATTTCAGAGGCTAGATTTTTTTTTCCCCCACAGAAAGTATCCAGTTAGAATGAAATATCCATGTCTTCCTTCAAAGATATCCTTTTATGGGACTTGCATGTTAAGGATGTATAGGATTTTGTGTAGATACTTTAAAAAGAAAAAAACCCTCAATTTCTCAGTGAGATATGTAATTTGCGCTACAGTGACAGGAAATGTATGATTTGTTTCCTCTAACTTTAAACGTTCTATTTTCCTAAAATGGCAATATGTTGTTAACATTCCTATGAGGGCAAATGTCTTCAAACTAAAAATAAGATATATGGTAGGAAAATAGATATGTGAACCTCATCACTTTTTTCAGCTTTCATCTTCTCTGTATTTACTTTTTAACATAAGATTATAATTACTTTATATAATTCTGAAGAATCTATAGGAGTCTAACTTATTTTTAGAAGTTGCTATGTTTGAGTAACACATGAATAGAACTGAGTTTTAAACATAAGCCCTCTTTATTTTTGTATATAAAAAGACATTTTTCATACATGACAACTAAGGGGAAAGAAAAAAAATAAATTTTTCAGTGTTTGGTTTTTAAGCTGAGTTCTTTCCCTTTCATACTTTGGTATCCAGTTCCACAGCATATAATAACTAAAGAATTCTAGGCATTAATTCTTAAAATTCTACTCCTGGGCACAATTGATCCTCCTGCCTCAGCCTCCTGAGTATCTGGGACTACAGGCACGTGAGACTGCAGCCAGCCTTATTTTGGTATGCTGGTTGCCTAATATAAAACTCCTATTTTTAAGGATTACAATTTACCATGAAACCCAATACTGGCTGTTAAAAAAACAAAAAACAAAAAACACAGGTGCTCTGCTATACCCTTTAGAGACTAACTTTTTAAAAGTTCTTCCCACGAAAATAGAGTCAGATGTAACGTGCTTTCCACACTGGCCATCTGCTCTGTTTTATATGAAGAAGCAAATTAAAATTTATAATTGGCTGAGCACAGTGGCTCATGTCTGTAATCCCAGCATTTTGAGAGGCTGAGGAGAGAAGATCACTTGAGGACAGGAGTTCGAGACCAGCCTGGCCAACATAGTGAAACCCTGTCTCTACTAATAACACAAAATAGCTAGGCATGGTGGTGCATGCCTGTAATCCCAGTTAGCGGAGAGGCTGAGGCATGAGAATCACTTGAACCCAGGAGGCAGAGGTTGTAGTGAATCGAGATTGTGCCACTGCACTCCAGTTTGGGCGACAGAGTTAGACTCTGTCTCCAAAAAAAAAAAAAAAAAACCTTCAAAGCATAGGAGATATATATATATATATATATATATACACACACACACACACACACACACACATATAATGTATATTATATATACATATATGAGACAGGTTCTCATTCTGTTGCCAAGGCCAGAGTGCGATGTCACAATTGACTCACTGCAGCCTCAACTTCTGGGGCTCAAGTAATCCTCCCACCTCAGCCTCCTGAGTAGCTGGGACAACAAGTGTGTGGTGCTGCCATCCCCAGATAATTTTTTAATTTTTTGTAGATGGGGGGTCTCCCTATATTGCCCAGGCTGGTTTTATTTTATTTATTTATTTATTTTTGAATACCTCTCTGATGCCTGAGAAAGGCTGGTTTTAAACTCCTGGGCTCAAGCGATCCTCCCACCTCAGCTTCCCAAAGTGCTGGGATCACAGGCATAAGCCACTGTGCCTGGCCCAAAGCACAGGATTCTGAAAATCTTATTTTAATGTCTGAAAATAAGGCTGGATGCAGTCACACATGCCTGTAGTTTCAGATACTCAGGAGGCTGAGGTAGGAGGATTGATTGTGCCCAGGAGCACAAGGCCAGCCTGGGCAACACTGCAAGATCCCATCTCAAAAAAAAAAAAAAGTGAAAACAATAATAGATCGGGTAAGAATGACATGAGAAAATGGTAAGTGTATCAAACATTTACTTGAAGAATCAGTCATAAACCAAGTGTTTGCATCAAAATGAAATGGAAAGTTGAAATCATTACATGAATAAAACCATTTTAAAAAGCCAGCTATTAAGATCAATACATATTTGTACTTTCTACTGTTTTTGTTAGTTTGTTTAAACAATTGAGGCTTGATCAGGGAGAAAATTTCTTTCAGATCAAAACCAAAGTATAAGCTGTAATATATTGTCCAAGTACTAGTTTCTCTACAATTAATGATGATAATTTTTTTCCTTTTCCTTTTCTTTTCTTTTTTTTTTTTTGAGATGGAGTTTCGCTCTTGTTGCCCAACTGGAGTGCAGTGCAATGGCACGATTTCGGCTCACTGCAACCTCTACCTCCCAGGTTCAAGCGATTCTCCTGCCTCAGCCTCTCGAGTAGCTGTGATCACAGGCGCCCACCACCACACTTGGCTAATTTTTGTATTTTTAGTAGAGACCGGGTTTTACCATGTTGGCCACGCTGGTCTCAAACTGCTGGCCTCAGGTAATCCACCCACCTTGACCTCCCAAAGTGCTGGGATTACAGGTGTGAGCCACTGCACCAGTCTTTTTCTTTTTCTTTTTTTCCTAGCTTTTTTCTTTTTTAAGATGGAGTCCTGCTCTATCACCCAGGCTGGAGTGCAGTGGCACTATCTCGGCTCATTGCAACCTTGGCTTAGGGTTCCTGAGATTCTCTTGCCTCACCCTCCTGAGTGGCTGGGATTACAAGTGCCCGCCACCACACCCAGCTAATTTTTGTATTTTTAGTAGAGACAGGGTTTCACCATGTTGGCCAGGCTAGTCTCAGACTCCTGACCTCAGGCTATCTGCCTGCCTTGTCCTCCCAAAGTGCTAGGATTACAGGCGTGAGCCACTGTGGCCGGCTGAAAAATGATATTTACAATGAGAAGTAGGAAAAAATAGTTTCCATATTGTGCAACAGGCTTAACTAAACCTAATAATAAATATTGAAACCAACAACATTGTAATCAGATCACATACTTTTCTTTCATTTGGTCTTATTAAATACACAGGCAATCATCAAATACATTTTGATGTATTTGTTGATATCCACATACTCTTATTATCTTAAATCTAAGCATCCTTGGGCTACTAAAAGGCAGTATTCACTTAACTTACTATTATGCCTTTATTTAAATCACACCATCTTGATATTTGGTTTTATTGCCATGCTTTGATGAATTATAAAGTGGTTTCATAATGAAATTGATGTTATTAGTCAAGTCAAAATTAGAAGTTTACATTAGCACTCTCAGGGACAATGAAATCAATGAATGGAGTAAAAGACATAAATGATTATAAATCAAGGAACAAAGATTATACAGACTTTGCTTTGATAAGCTCAGTTTAATTATAGCGTAATGACTTAATAGTAAATGTACTTAAAAAACCATAGTTTGTGGTGAGAGGATAATCTTCCAGAATAATGTGTTTAAATTTCTGTTTTTAAGGACTATATTATGGTTGAAAAGGAAAAGAGATAAAACTCATTCAATCCACAGGAAGCGAAGCATAGAAAATACATCAACTTCCTAAACTGGTAAGCCACTAGAGTTAAGCATAGATGACAGTGTATCTATATGAAATCAAAAGAACTGACACTTTACATCAAAATGCATTTTCTCACCTTTAAAAATAACTGTAGTTAAGGGAGTGTTCTCACATTAAAAAGTAAAAGCATCATAGAAACAGGCACATTTTAGAAAAATTCAACTTCCTACTGGCCTTAACTGTATACTAAATTTCTCTTAATTAAGCACAGTTCTTTACTTGTTGCAATTCTCATTATGTAAGTTACCTAGAGATCTGTAGTGCTCCAGTATAGCAGAGTCTTTTCTCCTGCCAGGCAGCTCAAGGTTATGAAAGTCCTGTAGTAAAAGTCTTTTGCTTCCTGATGAGGTTGATATATAATTAACAATATGTTGGCTGACTGTTTTAGACACCATGCTTAGCATGCTGATATCCTTCACTACCAAAAGAAATATACAGA
Organism: Cacajao melanocephalus; assembly: GCA_963573385.1. Classification (NCBI taxonomy): domain Eukaryota; kingdom Metazoa; phylum Chordata; class Mammalia; order Primates; family Pitheciidae; genus Cacajao; species Cacajao melanocephalus. The sequence goes on along the minus strand of CAUYLG010039311.1, from coordinate 20,240 downwards.
TACATATATATGTATGTATGTATCAATGGCTTAAATGCAAGAATGTCACTATTAACACAGTCTATTAACTTATAAGTTAACTCAATCATCATCACTATCACCATCATCATCCCAGTGGGAAAAAAGGGAAAACTCTTAAAATTATTTTAAATCCAGTTCTCAATGAATTAGAAACATGTTTGGATTTACCAACCAAGGTACTATGTTATAATTACAGGCATGCTTTCAAGAGTTTTAAGTATTGCTATGTTCAAAGGAAGAATAAAAAAATAATTTAAATATTGTGCTTTCTTGTTGTACTCCTACCTGACAGTAACAAAACTTTAGAAAATAAACTTAACATGAATGTCATTAACATTTTAGCATGGCCTAAGATAACAAACTAGTTATTGGGAAAAATTAAAATAGTCTAGTGTCTTATGTAGGCTACTCATAAGTTTCCAAACCTCACCTGACAAATATTTCAAAATTATTTGGAATATTTCCAATGGTAAGGCTTTAAAATTTCCAAATGTTGATATGGGTTGAAAGCCTGAGCCAAGGGTCTTGGAGTAACAGCTGGTTCGACGATTACTACGTCTACGTTTCTGGTTGGGAATCAAAGTGAAACTGGTATTTATTCTGGATGCCATTCTTGTCTCAAAAATTTATCCTGGTCAGAAAAACAAAGTACAGGAGACAAGGAAGAAAGGAAATTAAAGCAAGGAAGAGCTTTTTTTTTTTCTTAAATGAAGAGATTGATAGTTTGATATGCAATAGCTGTTTTTTCCATATTTTCAAAAGTTTTTTGTGGCTCAGGCACAATCGCGGTTCACTGCAACCTCTGCCTCCTGGGTTCAACCGATTCTTCTGCCTCAGCCTCCCGAGTAGCTGGGATTACAGGCAAGTGCACCACGCCCGACTAATTTTGTATTTTTAGTAGAGATGAGGTTTTGCCTTGTTGGCCAGGCTGGTCTCGAACTCCTGACCTCACGTGATCCACGCACTTTGGCCTCCCAAAGTGCTGGGATTACAGGTGTGAGCCACCAAGCCTAACACTTTGAAACCATATCATAGCACTTTACTTTATTAGAACTAAAGCTTAAATAGTTTTAAAGTCTCTATTCTCATCTCCTTTTTTATTGTTTTGAACAAAAAGTCAGTACTCAGTTTTAAAGAAATAGAAAAATATTACTACGAAATTTTAAAGCTACATGAATACATTGACTTTTTAAAAGAATATAGGCTGGGTGTGGTGGCTCACATTGGCAATCTCAACACAAAAAAAGTAGGTGGCATTACTATTACCAATTATGTGCTGTATAATACTCAAATAAGCAGTGGATTAAAGTCTTTCTTCTGAGTCAAGGTCTCTGCTGCCCAGGCTGGAGTGCAGTGGCATGACGATAACTCACTGCAGCCTCAGAACTCCTGTACTCAAACAATCCTCCTGTCTCAGCCTCCTGAGTAGCTAGGACTACAGGCACAGAGCCACCATGCCCAGATAAAGAAAAAAAAATATTTTTTTGTAGAGACAGTGTCTGTCTATGTTGCCGAACCTGGTCTTGAACTCCTGGTCTCAAGTGATCCTCCCACCTCAGACTCCCAAAATGCTGGGATTATAGGTATGAGCCACTGTGCCTGGCCAAGTCTTACATAATTAATAGGACTAGAATAAATACATGAATAGTAATAATCCTTCCCTCAATTCTCCCTTCTGTTAATAATAGTCACTGGCTGGCCGAGGTGGCTCACATCTGTAATCCCAGCACTTTGGGAGGTGGAGGTGGGTGGATCACTTGAGGTTGGGAGTTCAAGACCAGCCTGGCCAACATGGTGAAACCCCATCTCAACTAAAAATACAAAAATTAGGCCGGGCGCAGTGGCTTAAGCCTGTAATCCCAGCACTTTGGGAGGCCAAGGCGGGTGGATCACCTGAGGTCAGGAGTTTAAGACCAGCCTGGCCAACATGGTGAAATCCCATCTCTACAAAAAATACAAAAATTAGCCAGGCATGGCAGCATGCACCTGTATCCCAGCTACTTGGGAGACTGAGGCAACAGAATCGCTTGAACCCAGGAGGCGGAGGTTGCAGTGAGCCGAGATTGTGCCATTGCACTCCAGCCTGGGCAACAGAGTGAGACTTGGTCTCAAAAAACAAAAACAAAAGATAATTATAGGCCAGGTGCGGTGGCTCACGCCTGTAATCCCAACACTTTGGGATATCGAGGCCGGCAGATCACGAGATCAGAAGTTCAAGACCAGCCTGACCAACATGGTGAAACCCTATCTCTACTAAAAATACAAAAATTAGCTGGGCATGGTGGCATGCACCTCTAATCCCAGCTACTCGGGAGGCTGAGGGAGAAGAATTGCTTGAACCCGGGAGGCAGAGGTTGTGGTGAGCTGAAATTGTGCCATTGCACTCCAGCATGAGCAACAAAGCGAGATTCTGTCTTAAGCAAAAACAAAAACAAATAATAATAATAATAATAGTCACTGGTGAATCTTAAAAAGGGCCTACGTAACTTGATTTCAAAGACAAATATTTCCTAAACTTATTAAATGTAACTTATTGAAATCACTGATTATTTATTTACACTAATCCTTTCAACATATGTACCACACATTGACTTTGTGTCACTCTGTTGTTCTAATTCAGAAAACAGTCTTTTGTGTATATAAACATATATGTGTATATGCATAATTACAGCTCCAATCTAAGGCTCCTTGTTTCTGAAGTAGCAACTAAGACATTTTCATCAACAGATATAAATGTATCTGGCTAAAATGCATTTTCTCCTTTCCTATAAAATTGCTGAAGTCGCATTGTTACTTATTCATCTTAAAAAGTTACATATCAACTTACATCAGTTTAAAATCGGTTACACATTTGAAAACATAACAAAGAAATTTAGAGCTTGGTGGAAAGTACACTCTAAACCTCCTTTGAAACCATATCACAGCACTTGGCGTCAGTATTCAGTGAACATTTAAATTAGGAGATATTTTTAAATAATCATTAAAATTACACAAATAACTTGTCAACAACTTTACAAAATACAGCTAAACAAAAAGAAAAAATTAAGTTCACTTATAAATACTTTGGTTTATATCATTTCAGACTTTTACATACATATATTTCTTTTTTAACAACAAAAAACGGATCACTATTCATACTACTTTGTAATCTGCTTTTTTCAATGAATTATCTTTCCATGCTAATAAATGTCCTTCTACAAGTAATCATATTTTAACAACTGTGTGTCATTCCGCCAAGTAAAAGAATCGTTCAATCTATAAGGTTGTTTCTAACTTTTCACAGCAGGCGTTTTAAAGCCCTTTTATTACAATAGCAAAAATCTGGCCTTGGCTTTGTCCTGTTTTCCCTGAGGACTGTGGAAAGTAGGACTTGGGTCCTGGGCTCTTCAAAGACTCACCAGGCGGGAACTTCAGTGTGTCAGTTATGAACTATATACATGTTTAAAATAAATATAAATAAGGCTGGGTGCAGTGGCTCGCGTCTGCAATCCCAGCACTTTGGGAGGCCGAGCTGGGCAGATCACCTGAGGTCAGGAGTTCGAGACCACCCCGGCCAACATGGTGAAACCCCAACTCTACTTAATACAAAAAATTATCCGGGCATGGTGGCAGACAACTGTAATCCCAGCTACTTGGGAGGCTGAGGCAGGGGAATCACTTGAACCCTGAAGGCAGAGGTTGCAGTGAGCCAAGATTGTGCCTCTGCACTCCAGCTCGGGCAACAGAGCAAGACTCTATTTCAAAATAAATAAAAATTGAAAAACGATGAACCCAAACTATTTTAAAACTCAAGTCTCCACTTACAGTTCCTTATTTCCCTCACTCAGACCTGGACGTTTTGCAGGGAAAAAGCAGGTTTTTGTGAACATTCTGACGGTGTAATCCTAAATTATTTCTGGTTTCCGCTCACCCCTCTAGAGATTAAGAATCACGGCCCCAAATGATAATAAAATATGTTTCATGCCTGCTCTTCCATCCCACGAATTCTGACCACGCGTGATAGGTTCCAAGGGGCTCAGTTGGATGAACTTCCCCACCTTTAAGATAAAAACTATAAATTCACAGCGATTTCTGTTTTAACATAAAACCCTTGGAAGGGCCCCACCCGATCTGTCAGGCAGCTGCCCCCAAACATCTCCAAAGCCGCAAATAGGGAAGCCTAAAGCAGAAACTGGCTAACAGGAGATCAAACCACACGGGGTACATCGTTTGCTCCCTTCAGTCATGAAAGATGAAAGTACTGGGGGAAAAAAACTTCTTTTACCACAGATTTTGACAGTTTTCCGGCTACAGAGTCACAGGAAAGTGGGAGTTAGTCGTTTTGCCCCACCGTCCTCAAATTTCTAAGAGTTTATAAAAGAAACGATCGCCTCACGTTCTTCCCGCCAGGAAGCGAGAGGGTCACACTCCCTTACGCTCCGGAGCTGAGGCCCCGCCCACCAGGCGCCCTCGCGGACTCTAGAATATTGTAGAATCTTCCCAGAAGCCCCAGCGAGACGGAGGCCCCGCCCCCTCATGAATAGCAAGAAGCCGCAGCTCTCGTGGTGCCCGCCTCCCTCATGAATATTGTAGATCTTCCCTGGAGCCCCCGCGGGAAGGAGGCCCCGCCCCCTTATAAATAGTAAGAGAGCCAGCTCCCATGGTTCCCCCCACCCCGTCTCATAAATAATTCACAAGGGCAAGGTTCCTGGAGGCCAAACTCAGGCCTCAGCCACCCTTACGCTCCAAGCTGAGGACAGGAAGGGGCTGGAGCCGTTACAGTGTGGAGGAGGAGAGGGTGTAGCCCAAGACCTTGAACCGGGTGAGCCATGTCTCTGCTCCCACTGCCTTTCCTTTCACCTAGTTTTGAGACATCTTTTGAGTCCATCTCACCCCCACTCACCCCAGTAGGGCAAGTTACAAAGGGTTTCATCAAACCTTTTGGTTGAAAAAACCTCCAGACATTCTTTTTTAAATCTGTCTTGCGGGGGCGGTGGCTCACGCCTGTAATCCCAGCACTTTGGGAGGCCGAGGCCAGAGAATCCCTTGAGTGTAGGAGTTCGAGACCAGCCTGGGCAACGTAGGGAGACCACCCCCGCCACCCCGTCTCTAAATAAACAAATAAATAATAAAGCTGTCTGAAATCAAGGGAAGATGTATGTGTGTCTCCAGCCTCTCAAGATGAAATTAAGATAAATTTTTCTAGCAAGGCCCTTCTGCCTAGATTACATTCTCATTTATTTATTTATTCATTCCGTAACTATTTATTGAAGCCTGCTCTGGGCCAGGCACAGGAGTAGGCCCTAAGGATGGAGCAGAGAACAAGACAGATAAGTTTTTTGCTTTAATGGAGTTTATTAGCCTAATGGGGAACATAGAATAAACAGAGCATGTACAGATAGATGGTGAGAGCAGCGTGACAGAGGAAATAAGGCGGCATGACGGAATGTGTGTATGCTGGTGGAGAGCTGCTTGAGATGGAGTGATCCTCAAGGCCCCTCTGATGTGACAATTTGAGAACTAATGGAGGAGAAGGAGCCAGTCAGGAGAAGGGAAGAGGGAATGGGGGAAAGATTCTACTTTTGCAGACCAACTTTACTTTATACCCAACACAAAATATACAAGGAACTACACAAAGTTGAAACTTAGGGTTAGTTGGCATGCTGTTATTTTATATAGTCACAGATATTCATCTGTTTTGGCTTTGTATCCTTTTTTCCCTGACTTCAGGTGATCTGCCCGCCTCGGCTCTCACAAAGTGCTTGGGATTACAGGTGTGAGCCACTACTTCTGGCTTTTTTTTTTTTTTTTTTTTTTTTTTTTAGATAGAATCTTGCTCTGTCTCCCAGGCTGGAGTGCAGTGGGTCAATCTTGGCTCACTGCAGGCTTTGCCTCCTGGGTTCAAGCCATTCTCAGCCACCCAGAAGCTGGGACCACAGGTGTGCACTGTCATGCCCAGCCTTGTATTTTTAGTAGAGACGGGGTATTGCTGTGTTGCCCAGGCTGATCTCAAACTCCTGGGCTTAAGTGATCTGCCTGCCTCCCAAAGTGTTGCAATTAAAGGTGTGAGGCACCAGGCCCGGCCCTGGCTTGGTATCCTTTTGCAGCCAGCCAATTTTTTTTTTTTTTTGAGACAGAGTCTTGCTCTATTGCCCAGGCTGGAGTGCAGTAGCACGATCTCGGCTTATTGCAACCTCCACCTCTCAGATTCAAGCGATTCTCCTGCCTCAGCCTCCAGAGTAGCTGGGATTACAGGCACCTGCCACCACACCCAGCTAAGTTTTTGTATTTTTAAATAGAGATGGGGTTTCACCATGTTGGCAAGGCTGGTCTCGAACTCCTGACCTCAGGTGATCCACCTGCCTTGACCTATCAAAGTGTTGGGATTACTGGTGTGAGCCACCGTGCCTGACCACAGCCAATTCTTTTTTTACTCTGTCTCCAACATTGATTAGAGGTCCTTAAGCAAGTCTCATCCCCTTGGCAGTGGGCCACATGCACGGAATGAAACAAGAATCCTGCGTGGTGAGAATTTAGATTTTACTCAAAGTGCCATGGGAAGTTCTTTAAGAGTTTTAAGCAGAGAGTGAAATGATCTGATTTGCATCATTGAACGATTGCTCTGGCTTTTATGTGGAGAATAAATGAGGCTAGGAGTGGAGGGTAAGATCTGTTAGGATGTTGCGGGACTAGAACAGTGGCTCTGAGGGATGAGTTTGAGATATATTTTCATGGTAGAATTAACTGAATTTACCCAGTGGTTTGGATACGGGTGGAAGGAAGGGGAAGGAAGTAGATAGGGATGATTCCCAGGTTTCTGACTTCAATAAATGGGTAGAAGTTAATACCGTTTACTGAGATAGGCAAGTGAGTTTTTCTAGTGGAGTTTTGTTTGTTTTTGTTTTGTTTTCTTTTGAGGAACAAGGTCTCACTCTGTTGCCCAGGCTGGAGTAGAGTGGTGCGATCACAGCTTACTGTGACCTGGAACTCCTGGCCTCTAGCAATCCTCTCACCTCAGTGAAGGGCTGAGATTACAGGCGTGAGCCACCTCGCCCGGCCAACTAGTGGAGAATTAAGAGAATTCTAGAGGAGAATTAATTTTCCATATGGTGAATTTGAGATTTTTCTGAGGCATCCAAGTGAAGATGTCATGTTAAGGAGGCAGTTGAATTTAAAAAGCAGAGTGCTTTTGGAGGAAAATGTCTGGACTGGCGATATACATTTAAGGATTGGAAGAATATACTTGTAAGCATTAGAGGACACTCAGACCTTGGGAAAAGGAGGACAAGATCTCAAAGGAGGTTGAAAAGGGGCATCTAGCCAAGTGAGCTGGAGAAAACCAGGAGAGTATGGGGTAACAGAATCCTGAAACAGAGGTGCTTCAAGAATGAGGAGTAGCCTATTGTGACAAGTGCCACCCAGTTGAGCAAGGTGTCTGTTACATGGATATTGCAAGTGTCTGCTGGACTTGGCAATCCAATTTAGGTACAGGCACTGCAGGTCCACCTTGCCATTTCCTATTTCAAGAACCCATAGTAACTTTGCCTTGCCAGCCACCTGAAACTCACATCTCTCTGCTATTTCATCAGTGTCCTCTATGATCTAATCCTCACCTAGTCATTCATCCATTTGTTACATTCAATCCATGCCTATTTTCTGCCAGGCCTAGTGTTATCTCAGGATAAATACGGTTTTAGCCTTCCAATGGCTCATGCTCAGAGCACCCAACTTGAATAAAATGTAATCTGTTCCTTCCCAAGGAAACAAACCTGCTACTCCAGCAGGGGTGGAGGAGGTATCTCCTCCTTAGCAGATTTGCCCCTACCTCTTTGTGCTGAAACTCCCATCAAAAATGACTTCCCTCTTTTCTAAATCTGTCTCCAGGATCTGCTTTAAGATTCACACCGTGGCCAGGCGTGGTGGCTCATGCCTGTAATCCCAGCTCTTAGGGAGGCAGATTCGGGAGGATAGCTCAAGCCCAGGAGTTTGAGACCTGCCTGGGCAATATAGTAAGAACCCATTTTCCACAAAAAGGAAAAAAAAAAAGACAAAAAAAAAAAAAAGATTCACACCCTGCATGAATAAGCATGCCTTCTCACCTAAGTGATGCTGTAAACCCCTTGAGATGTGTTATATCTCTTTTGTATTCTTCACATAGAAAAGAACACCAGGTACAGAGATGGATCTACCACGAGGCTACGGAAACTTAAGCTTCAGGGTTCCTTGCTTGCTCAGGCCCTTTCCAAGGCCCTGTACCTAATTTTTTTTTTTTTTTTTTTTTGAGATGGCATCTCGCTCTGTTGCCCAGGCTAGAGTGCAATTGCACACTCTCACCACAACCTCCACCTCCTGAGTTCAAGTGATTCTCCTGCCTCAGCCTCCCAAGTAGCTGGGAATACAGGCACATTGCACCACACCCGGCTAATTTTTGTATTTTTAGTAGAGACAGGATTTCTTCATGTTGGTTGGGAGGCTGAGGCTGGAGAATCACTTGAACCCGGGAGGTGGAGGTTGCAGTGATCTGAGATCGCGCCATTGCACTCCAGCCTGGGTAACGAGCAAAAACTGCATCTCAAAAAAAAAAAAAAAAAAAAAATATATATATATAGTAATAGTTGTATGCTTGTTTTATTAAGTCAAAATAATTTCACCAGGCGTGGTGGCTCACGCTTGTAATCCCAGCTTTGGGAGGCTGAGGCAGTTGGATCATTTGAGGTCAGGAGTTCAAGAACAGCCTAGCCAAGATGGTGAAACACTGACTCTACTAAAAGTACAAAAATTAGCTGAGCATAGTGGCATGCACCTGTAGTCCCAGTTATTTGGAAGACTGAAGCAGGAGAATCCCTTGAGCCCAGGAGGCGGAGGTTGCGGTGAGCTGACGTTATGCCACTGCACTCCAGCCTGAGCAACAGAGCGAGACTGTCTCAAAAACACCCAAAAAAACAAAAAAGAAAAAAAAAACCTCCAGAGAAGGAGATTTCAAAGATTCCTTTCACTAAAACAATATATTTTTTGGCGGGTGAGGGGAGTGGAGTATTGCTCTGTTGCCCAGGCTGAAGTATGGTGGTATGATCTTGGCCCACTGCAATCTTCGCCTCCCGGGTTCAAGCGATTCTCCTGCTTCAGCCTCCCAAGTAGCTGGGATTGCAGTTATGCACCACCACACCCAGCTAATTTTTGTATTTTTAGTAGAGATGGGGTTTCACCATGTTGGTCAGGCTGTTCTTGAACTCCTGAGCTCAAATGATCCACCTGTTTTGGCCTCCTAAAGTGCTGGGATTCCAGGTGTGAGCCACTGCGCTCGGCTAGATTTTTTCATAAAAATATTAATTTAGGCCAGGCACGGTAGCTTACATCTATAACTCTAGCACTTTGGTAGGCTGAGGTGCAATTATTGTATGAGGCCAGGAGTTCAAGACCAGCCAGGGCAATATAGCAAGACTCTGTCTCTACAAAATAAAAAGTAATGATAATTATCTGGGCATGGTGGCACATGCCTGTAGTCTCAGATACTTGGGAGCCTGAGGCAGAAGGATCACTTGAGTCCGAGAGTCTAAGGTGGCAGTTAGCTGTGATTGAGCCACTGCATTCCAGCCTGGGCATCAAAGAGAGGCCCTGTCTCTCTCTGAAAAAAAAAAAAAAAAAAAAAAAAGGCAAATTACTTTAAAAATTCCCATAAGAAATCAGTGTTCCCTGTAGAAAAATGTAAAAATACACACAAGTCTCTCTGTTCCCCCCAAATCAATCTTTCTACCAGGAGGTAACTGCTGATAACACTTTAGTATATTTCCTTTCTAAAAGGCTCTTTTCTGGCCAAGAAATATAAATATATATCATCATTTTTTATTTTTACTATCTGCATAGCATTTCACTATAAAGATATATCATACTAATTTGTTTAAGTGGTTCTGCATCATTAGATTGTAAGTTTTTCCTTTTTTTTTTTTTTTTGAGACCGAGTCTCATTCTGTTGCCCAGGCTGGAGTGCAGTGGCATGATCTCGACTCACTGCAACCTTCGTATCCCGAGTTGAAGCAATTCTTCTGCCTCAGCTTCCTAAGTAGCTGGGATTACAGGCGCCTGCCACCATGACCAGCTAATTTTTATATTTTTAGTATGTGGCACTTGGGGCTGTCTCACATGAGAATATAACATGGCAACAAGATTTCATCCAAAAACATGCTTTGGTAGAGGAATGGTTTTTAGAGTTGGAAAAAAATTCCTCATTTTTCAGAAAAGTGCACTAAGGCCCAAGGAGGTAAAAGTCTTTCCCAAGGTTTTCCACCCCAGTATCCTGGCATGAAGCCAGTTTGTGTAATTACATCTGGATCGTGTCAAATTTTGTCTGGGAAAGTACTATCTTAAAAAGTCAACTATCAAATCATACGTGCTGTATTATACAATTTTATGAGGGAAATGTACATATAAGTATATAAGAGACTGGAAAGGATGATGGCACTATTAATATGTCATCAGTTGTTATTTTTGCACTGCAAGATTAAGGGAGGTTTAAGTCCTTTTTTCTTTTATGCATTTCTGGGTTTTCTAAGCTATCTCTATCCCAGCCTATGTTATTTGTGTCATTAGAAAAAATATTTAAAATATGCACTGTTGTATATTATTTTACCACACATGGAAGAGATGGAGAAGGGTTGGAAAGTAGTTTTGGATATTTTTAAGTGGGTGTCATTATAAACTGAAAGATGGCAATAAATAAGTGTATTCAGATATCTAAGCCAGTTAAGTTTTGTGTGGGAAATTATGAGGCAGAGGGACAAATAGCACAGCAGTGAGTAAGTATTACCTCCTTTTCCCAAAATCTTTTCCTGACTTATTTGAAAAGAAGTGTACCACCCATATTAGGTTTTTCTTTTCTTTTCTTTTCTTTTGAGACAGAGTCTTGCTCTGTCACACAGGCTGGAGTGCAGTGGTGTGATCTCGGTTCACTGCAACCTCTGCCTCCTGGGTTCAAGTGATTCTCCTGCCTCAACCTCCCGAGTAGCTGGGATTATAGGCATGCACCACCATGCTGGGATAATTTTTGTTTTTTTTTAGTAAACATGGTGTTTCATCATGTTGGCCAGCCTGGTCTTGAACTCCTGACTTCAAGTGATCCACCCACCTTGGACTCCCAAAGTGTGGAGATTACAGGCGTGAGCCACTGCACTTGGCCCCATGTTAATTTTTAGAAATATATAGTATTTTGATTTTGTTACCCCTTAGATTGCATCAAGCTCCAGGCAGCTATACAAAACCCTGACATAACGTGAATTCAGATATGAAGGGACAGGTTATTGGCTCTCACCCTGTGAAGCAGGCTCAACCCCAACTTGCAATAAATTCAATCCCATATTTTATATCTTATGATTGGATTATTTGGACTGCACTTTTAGTATTATGGAGGGAATTCTGGAAAGTGGTTTTGTTTCAAAAATTAAAGTCAGGGTGGGTGAGGTGGCTTACACCTGTAATCCCAGCACTTTGGGAGACTGATGTGGGCAGGTCGCTTGAGCCCAGGAGTTCCAGATTTAGCTTGGGCAACATAGCGAGACCCTGTTTCTAAAAAATAAAATAAAATAAATACCAAAATTACCTGGATATGGTGATGCATGTCTGTGGCTCCAGCTACTTGGGAGGCTGAGGTAGGAGAACCACCTGAGTTTGAGGCTGCAGTGAGCCATGATCACACCACTACACTCCAGCCTGGGTGACAGAACTTGTCTGAAAAAAAAAAAAAAGGTGAAAAATGAACAATTTTTTTTTTCATTTTGATCCAACTGTGAGCTTTTTAGAAAAATTTTTGTTGTTGTTATTTCTTTGAAATGGAGTTCTGCTCTTGTTGCCCAGGCTGGAATGCAATGGCACACTCTTGGCTCACCGCAACCTCTGTCTCTGGAGTTTAAGTGATTCTCCTGCCTCAGCCTCCCGAGTGGTGGGGATTACAGGCATGTGCCACCACGCCTGGCTAATTTGGCATTTTTAGTAGAGACGGGGTTTCTCCATGTTGGTCAGGCTGGTCTCAATGAAACTCTTGACCTCGGGTGATCCGCCTGCCTCGGCCTCCCAAAGTGCTGGGATTACAGGCGTAAGCCACCAAGCCCAGCCAAACAATTTTTTTTGTTACAGAGTCATGCTGTGTCATCCAGGCTGGAGTGTAGTAACTAGTGTTGTGATCTCAGCTCACTGCAACCTCCACCTCCCAGATTCAAGCAATTCTCTTGCCTCAGCCTTCGGAGTAGCTGGGACTACAGGCATGCACCAACACGCCTGGCTAATTTTTGTATTTTTAGTAGAGACAGGGTTTCATCATGTTGGCCAGGCTGGTCTCAAACTCTTGGCCTCAAGTGATTTGCCTGCTTCGGTCTCCCAAAGTGCTTGGATTACAGATGTCAGCCACGGCACCCAGCCAAAAATGAACAACTTGATTAAAAAATGGGCAAAAGACCTAAACAGACACCTCATCAAAGAAGATATGCAGATGGCAAATAAGCATATGAGACGATGATCAACATCTTATGTCATTAGGGAATCGCAATTAATGTTTCTTTTTCCACTTTGATGTATATACCCAGGGAATAGATTTTTTTTTTTTTTTTCTTTGAAACAGTCTTGCTGTGTCACCCAGGCTGGAGTGCAGTGGTGCGATCTCGGCCCACTGCAACCTCTGCCTCCTGGGTTCAAGGAATTCTCCTGCCTCAGCCTTCTGAGTAGCTGGGATTACAGGCGATCCCCATCACGCCTGGCTAATTTTTGCATTTTTAGTAGAGATAGGGTTTCACCATGTTGGCCAGGCTGATCTGGAACCCCTGACCTCAAGTGATCCCCCTGCCTCGGCCTCCCAAACTGCTGGGATTATAGGTGTGAGCCACCGTGCCTGGTTGCAAATTTGAACTACAATGTGATACACTGATTACACCAAATGCTGAAGGATGTGGAGCAGCAGGAACGTCATTCATTGCTGGTGGGAACGCGAAATGGTACAGACACTCTGGAAGACAGTTAGGTAGTTTATTTTTTCTTTCTTTTCTTTTTTGAAAAAATTTTTTGTGGCGATGAGGTTTTGCCATGTTTCCTAGGCTGGTCTCAAACTGCTGAGCTCATTCTTTTTTTTTTTTCTTTTGAGATGGAATTTTGCTCTGTTGCCCAGGCTGGAGTGCAGTGGTATGATTATAGCTCACTGTAGCTGGAACTCCTGGGCTCAAGTGATCCTCCCACTTTGGCCTCTCAAGTAGCTGGACTACAGGAAATGCCACCATGCCCAGCTTAGTTTGGCAGTTTCTTACAAAACTAAACAGACTCTTACCATATTACCCAGAAGTCAGATGACTTAGTATTTACCCAAATCAGTTGAAAACTTATCTACACAAAAACCTGCATGCAGATGGTTATAGCAGTTTTATTCATAATTGCCAAAACTTGGAAGCAACCAAGATGTCCCTCAGGAGGTGTATGGATAAATAAACTGTGGTACATTCAAACAACGGAATATTATTCAGTGCTAAAAAGAAATGCGCTATCAAGCCATGAAAAGACATGGAGGAAACTTAAATGCATGTTACTAAGTGAAAGAAGCCAGTCTGAAAAGACTACATACTGTATGACTCCAATTATATGACATTCTGGAAAAGGCAAAACTGGAGACAGTGAAAAGATCAGTGGTTGCCAGAGGTTGATTAGGGGGAGATAGAGGATTTTTAGGGCAGTGAAAATACTCTGTATGATACTATAAAGGCAGTCTATGACATATCTCATTATACATTTGTCAAAACCTGTAGAATGGCTGGGTGCATTGGCTCATGCCTGTAATTCTAGCACTTTGGGAGGCCAAGGCAGGTAGATCACTTGAAGTCAGGAGTTTGAGACCAGCCCAGACATCATGGTGAAACCCTGTCTCTACTAAAAGTACAAAAATTAGCTGGGTGTGGTGGCATGTGCATGTAGTCCCAACTACTTGGGAGGCTGAGGCAGAAGAATTGCTTGAACTCAGGAGGTGGACGTTGCAGTGAGCTGAGATAGCCTTGCATTCCAGCCTGGGTGACAGAGCAAGACTCTGTCTCAGACAAACAAACAAACAAAACCTATAGAATGTACAGCAGGAAGAGTGAATCCTGATGTAAACTATGGACTTTGGGTGATAAGGATGTGTCAGTGTAGATTCATCATGTTTACACATGATGTACACAAATGTACATCATGTGGCTCATGCCTGTAATCCCAGCACTTTGAGAGGCCAAAGAGGGAGGATTGCTTGAGCCTGGAAGGCAGAGGTGGTGCTGGTGTCACTGCACTCCAGCCCTCACAACAAAGCAAGACCCTGTATCAATAAAAATAAGTAAGGCTGGGCGCGGTGGTTTACGCCTGTAATTCCAGCACTTTGGGAGGCTGAGGTGGGTGAATCACTTGAGGTCAGGAGTTTGAGACCAGCCTGGCCAGTATGGTGAAACCCTGTCTCTATTAAAAATACAAAAAAAAATGGCTGAGCATGGTGGCTCACACCTATAATCCTAGCACTTTGGGAGGCTGAGGTGGGCAGATCACAAGGTCAGGAGTTTGAGACCAGCCTAGCCAACATGGTGAAACCCCATCTCTATTAAAAATACAAAAATTAGCTGGGTGTGGTGGTGCGTGCTTGTAATCCCAGCTACTTGATAGGCTGAGGCAGGAGAATTGCTTGAACTCAGGAGGTGGTGGTTGTAGTGAGCTGAGATCGCGCCACTGCACTTCAGCCTGGGTGACAGAGTGAGACTCTGCCTCAAAAAATGAAAAAAAAAAAAGAAAAAAATACAGAAAAACTAGCTGGATGTGTTGGTGGGCACCTGTAGTCCGAGCTACTCCACAGTCTGAGGCAGGAGAATCACTTGAACTTGGGAGGCAGAGGTTGCAGTCAGCCAAGATTGTGCCATTGCACTCCAGCCTGGGCAACAGAGTGAGACTCCATCTCAAAAAAAAAAAAAAGATAATTTAAATAAATTTTTTCTATCCTATTAAATACTTCTTATGCTCTATTAAATAATTCTTTTTTTTTAAATGGGAAATGCCATGTCTCTGAACAGTAAATTCATTAGCTAGGTGTGGTGACATATGCCTAGTTCTTTTTTTAATTTTTATTTATTTATAATTTTTTTTTTATAATTTTTTTTTTCTTTAAAGACAGGGTTTCACCATGTTGGCCAGGCTGGTCTTGAACTCCTGACCTCAGGTGATCCGCCCACCTCAGCCTCCCAAAGTGCTGAGATTACAGGTGTGAGCCACCACGCCCTGCCTATTTTTATTTTTTGAAGGCGAGGTTTCGCCATGTTGGACAGGCTGGTTTCGAACTCCTAACCTCAAGTGATCCACCCGCCTTGGCCTCCCAAAGTGCTGCGATTACAGGCGTGAGCCACCGTGCCCAGCTTCTATTAAATAATTCTTATCAGACCCCATGAAATGCAATACCAAATATTGAAGCAAATTCTGTGTGAGTAGACTTGGCGGGTCAGTCATTGCAAAGCACTAGACAAGTATGAAAAATACTCCCATGTGGGAAAAACTGCTAAAAAATTAATTTCCAGGTGTTCAAAGTTCATGCTTGACTCATGGAATTTTTTAAAAATAAAAAACACTGAAACTTGGAAAACCCAGAAAACTATAATTCTTATTAGTTGACTGAAATTACTAAGCCACAGTATCGAAAGAACTGAGGAGCTCCTTTTCAAGGAGAAATGTGTGCTGCAATTTTCCCAGCAGGTGGCAGCAGAGAGCTGTATACGACAACTTGATTTTTCAAATGAAGCAGGGGGAAATCCTAAAGGTAGAAAACTAGAAAGCACTTTAGCTGACACAGAACACTCTCATTTTACAGATTAGAAAGCTGGGTTCCAAAGCGATTACCTGACTTTCTAAGGCAAAATTCTTCATTGAAATAAATTCCTAGAGGCTGGGCACGGTGGCACACGCCTGTAATCCCAGCACTTTGGAAGGCCTAGGCGGTGAATCACGTTAGGTCAGGAGTTCCAGACCAGCCTGGCCAACATGGTAAAATCCCTTCCCTACTAAAAACACAAAAATTAGCCCAGTGTGGTGGCGCACACCTGTAGTCCTGGCTACTCAGGAGGCTGAGACAGAAGAATCGCTTGAACGCGGGAGGCGGAGGTTGCAGTGAGCCAAGATTGCACCACTGCACTCCAGCCTGGGCAACATACAAAGTCACTGTATAAAAAAAAAAAAAAAAAAAAAAAAAAAAGAAAGAAAAAGAAATAAATTCCTTAAGAGCTGGGAGCAATGGCATGCACCTGTAGACTAGACCCAACAACTCTGAAGGCTGAAAAAGGAGGATGGCTTGAGCCCAGGAGTTCTAGGCTATAATGCACCTAATTGTGCCTGTGAATATGCTGCATTCAAACCTGGGCAATATAGCAAGACCTCGTCTCTAATAAATAAATAAAATCTTGAAATATGTCACACTATGCAAATTTCATTTATATGTATATTATGCTCAGTGTAAGCAAAATTATTTTAATTTTTTGAGACAGGGTCTTGCTCTGTCACTCAGGCTGGAGTGGTGCAATCATGGCTTACTGCAGCCTTAACCTCATAGGCTCAAGCAATCCTCCTGCCTCGGCCTCCCAAAGTGCTGGGATTACAGGTGTGAGCCATTGTGACTGGCTTATTTCCCTTACCGTAAGGTTGTCAAGGTTCATCCATGTTTTAGTATGTGTCAGAATTTTCTTCTATTTAAAGGCTAAATCATATTCTATCATATGTATAAACCACATTTTGTTTATCCATTCATCTGTTGATGGACATAGGTTGCTTCTATTTCTTGGTTATTGTGAATGATTGTGCTATGAACATGGATGTCTAAATACTATTAGAGTCCCTGCTTTCACGTCTTTTGGGTGTATACCCAGAAGAGAAATTAGTAGATGATATCATAATTCTATGTTTAATTTTTGGGTTTTTTTGAGATGAAGTTTTGTTCTTGTTGCCCAGCCTAGAGTGCAATGACAGGGTCTTGGCTCACTGCAACCTCTGCCTCCTGGGTTCAAGTGATTCTCCTGCCTCAGCCTCCCGAGTAGCTGGGATTACTGGTGCCTGCCACCATGCCTGGCTAATTTTTTTTTTTTTTTTTTTTTTGTATTTTTAGTAGAGATGGGGTTTCACCATGTTGGCCAGGCTGGTCTTGAACTCCTGACCTCAGGCGATCTATCTGCTTCGGCCTCCCAAAGTGCTGGGATTACAGGTGTGAGCCACCGCACCCAGCCCTATGTTTAATTTTTTGAAAAACTGTCACACTCTGCACCATTGTACATTGTTACCAGCAGTGTGCAAGTGTTCCAGTTTCTCCACATCTTCACCAACAACTTGTTATTTTCTGTTTTCTTGATAGTGGCATCCTAATGGGTATGAAGTGATAGCTTATTGTGTTTTTTTTCTTTCTTTTTCTTTTTTTTTGGTGATGCTTTATTTTAATTACATTATGGTTTTGATTTGCATTTCCCTACCCTAATGATAAGTGATGTTGAGCATCTTTTATTTATTTATTTATTTAGAGACAGAGTTTTGCTTTTGTTGCCCAGGCTGGAGTGCAATGGTGAGGTCTTGGCTCACTGCAACCTCTGCCTCCCAGGTTCGAGTGATTCTCCTGCCTCAGCCTCCTGAGTAGCTGGGATTACAGGTGCACACCACCATGCCCAGCTAAATTTTGTATTTTTAGTAGCGAAGGGGTTTCACCAGGTTGGTCAGGCTGGTCTTTAACTCCTGACCTCATGATCCACCCGCCTTGGCTTCCCAAAGTGCTGGGATTTCAGGTGTGAGCCACCATGCCCGGCCTTGACTCATTTTTAGTTAATTTTATTACATAGTGTAAGGTAAGGGTCCAACTTCATTTTTTTGCATGTGGATGTCCAGTTTTTCCCAACACTATTTGTTGAAAAGATTGTCCTTTCTCCCACTGAATGGTCATGGCGTTCTTATTGAAAATCATTTGACTATATATGCAAGGGATTTTTCTGGGCTCTATTCTATTCTATTGGTCTATTTTTCTGTCTTTATGCAGTACCATAACCATTCCAAAAATAATTTTTACCTCCTGTAATCTGTTTATTGTTCAATTTTATCTCATAAATTTTTTAAGTGGAATCACACAGTATATATACTCTTGTAACTTGCTTCTTTATTGGATATTGCACTTTCACAATATTTTTGCAAGATTCTCCTGATATGGTTTGGATTTGTGTCCCTACCCAAATCTCCCGTGGCCTGGTAGTCGGTGACTGCATCAAGGGGGCGAATTTCCTCCTTGCTATTCTTGTGATAGTGAGTTCTCACAAGATCTGATGGTTTAAAAGTGTGTGGCACTTCCCTGCTTGCTCTTTCGCTCTCCTGCTCTGCCGCGGTAAGACGGTAAGATGTGGTTGCTTCCCCTTGGCCTTCTGCCATGATTGTAAGTTTCCTGAGGCCTCCCAGCTGTGCTTCCTTATACAGCCTATGGAACTGTGAGTCAAAAAAACCTCTTTTTAAAATACATTATCCAGTCTCAGGCAGTTTTAATTTTAAAAAAAAAATTTTTTTTTTTTTTTTTTAGAGACAGGGTTTCACCATATTGGTCAGGCTGGTCTTGAACTCCGAACCTCAGGTGATCCACCTGCCTTGGCCTCCCAGAGTGCTGGGATTACAGGTGTGAGCCACTGCTCCTGGCCCTTTTTTATTTGAGATGGAGTTTCACTCTTGTTGCCCAGGCTGGAATGCAATGGCATGATATCAGCTCACCACAACATCCGCTTCCTGGGTTCAAGCAATTCTCCTGCCTCAGCCTCCCTAGTAGCTGGGATTATAGGCATGCACCACTATGCCCGGCTAATTTTGTAGTTTCAGTAGAGATGGGGTTTCGCCATGTTGGCCAGGCTGGTCACGAACTCCTGACCTCAGATAATCTGCCCGCCTCTGCCTCCCAAAGTGCTGGATTACAGGCGTGAGCGACCGCGCCCAGCCTCAGGAGTTCTTTATAGCAGTGTGAGAATACGGATGGTCTTCCATATCAATATATGTAGCTAGAGCTTATTAATTGTTCCTGATATATGGCATTCTGATAAGTGAATGTACCACGATTTATTCATTCTACAATTGAGGAATGCCTGAGTCGTTTACGTTATTTTGTTATTACAAATAATGCTTTAATTTTTTTTAAAGGTCTCCTGGTACAAGTGCACAAGCATTTATCTGAGGTGTATGGCTAGAAACAGAATTGCTTGGTCTTACAAACTGCCCATCTTCAACTTTCCCAGGTAATGACAAGCTGTTTACCAACGTGGCTGTAACAACTACACTCTTGTTCCTGTACATGTTATTTCCTGGTGTTCCATACCTTTGCCTAACATTCAGTACTAAGACTTTATTTTTTTGCCAATTTGATCGTTGTAAATTGCATCTCATTATTATTATTATTTAGTTAGGGTCACGCTCTGTCACAGAGGCTGGAGTGCAGTGGTGCTGTCATAACTCACTGTAACCTTGAAGTCCTGGGCTCAAGCGATCCTTCTGCCTCAGCCTCCTGAGTGGCTGGGACTACAGGTGCACACTGCCATGGCCGCCTAATTCTTTTTGGTAGAGACAGTGGTCTTACTATGTTGCCCAGGTTGGTCTCCAACTCCTGGCCTCAGGCAATCCTCCCATCTCAGCCTTCCAAAGTGCTAGGATTATAGGCATGAGCCACTGCACCTGGCCAGTGATTTTTAATTTATGTTTCTCTGATTGATTACTACTTAGGTTGAGCATCTTTTTTGTATGTTTGTTAGTCTTTGGAGTTCCTTCTTCTGAAGGTCATACCCATGTCTTCCCATTTTCCCATTGTGTTGTCTTTTTATTGATTGTACTTCTTTCTGTATTCTAGATAATATTTTTTCTCTTAACAATATCTTTTCATGAACAGATATCCTTTTATTTTTTATTTTTTTATTTTTTGAGATGGGGTTTCACCATGTTGGCCAGGCTGGTCTCAAACTCCCGACCTCAGGTGATCCGCCTGCCTCAGCCTCCCAAAGTGCTGGGATTACAGGTGTGAGCCACCGAGCCCAGCCTTGAAAATAATTTTCTTTCGGAAGTTTGAAGGCATCTCCCAGTGTCTTCTGGCTTCTGATGTCACTGTTCAGCGGCTGGAGTGCAGTGGCACGATCTTGGCTCATGGCAAGCTCTGCCTCCTGGGTTCAAGCAATTCTCCTGCCTTAGCCTCCCAAGTAGCTGGGACTACAGGCATGGGCCAC
>CAUYLG010039310.1:0-15243 GCA_963573385.1 Cacajao melanocephalus | reverse complement strand
TGGAGTTTAATTAGATCCCATTTGTCTATTTTGGCTTTTGTTGCCATTGCTTTTGGTGTTTTAGCCATGAAGTCCTTGCCTATGCCTATGTCCTGAATGATTTTGCCTAGGTTTTCTTCCAAGGTTTTCACGGTGTTAGGTCTTATGTTTAAGTCTTTAATCCATCTGGAGTTAATTTTAGTGTAAGGTGTCAGGAAGGGGTTTAGTTTCTGCTTTTTGCACATTGCTAGTCAGTTTTCCCAACACCATTTATTAAACAGGGAGTCCTTTCCCCATTGTTGTTTTTCTCAGATCAGATGATTGTAGATGTATGGTGTTGCTTCTGAGGCCTCTGTTGTGTTCCATTGGTCTATATATCTGTTTTTGGTACCAGTACCATGCTATTTTGATTACTGTGGCCTTGTAGTATAGTTTGAAGTCAGGCAGCATGATGCCTCCAGCTTTGTTCTTTTTGCTTACGATTGTTTTGGCTATGCGGGCTCTCTTTTGGTTCCATATGAAGTTCGAAGTGATTTTTTTCCAGTTCTGTGAAGAAGGTCATTGGTAGCTTGATGGGGATAGCATTGAATCTATAAATTATTTTGGGCAATATGGCCATTTTCCCGATGTTGATTCTTCCTAACCATGACCATGGTATGTTTTTCCATCTGTTTGTGTCCTCTTTCATTTCATTGAGCAGTGGTTTGTAGTTCTCCTTGAAGAGGTCCTTCACATCCGTTGTTAGTTGTATTCCTAGGTGTTTTATTCTCTTTGTAGCAATTGTGAATGGGAGTTCACTTTTGATTAGACTCTCTGTCTGTTATTGGTGTATAGAAATGCTTGTGATTTCTGCACATTGATTTTGTATCCTGAAACTTGGCTGAAGTTGCTTATCAGTTTAAAGAGATTTCAGACTGAGACGATGGGATCTTCTAAATATACAGTCATGTCATCTGCAAATAGACAATTTGACTTCCTCTTTTCCTAATTGAATACCCTTTATTTCTTTTTCTTGCCTGATTGGTCTGGCTAGAACTTCTAGTACTACATTGAATAGGAGTGGTGAGAGAGGGCATCATTGTCTTGTGCCAGATTTCAAAGGGAGTACTTCCAGTTTTTGCCCATTCACTATGATACTGGCTGTGGGTTTGTCATAAATAGCTTTTATTATTTTGTGATACGTTCCATGGATACCTAGTATATTGAGGGGTTTTAGCATAGAGGGCTGTTGAATTTTGTCAAAGGCCTTCTCTGCATCTATTGAGATAATCATGTGTATTTTGTCTTCAGTTCTGTTTATGTGATGGATTACGTTTATAGACTTGTGTATGTTGAACTAGCCTGGGATGAAGCCTACTTGATCATGAGGAATAAACTTTTTGATTTGCTGTTGCATTCTGTTTGCCAGTATTTTATTGAAGATTTTTTCTTCGATATTCATCATGGATATTGGCCTGAAGTTTTCTTTTTTTTGTTGCATTTCTGCCCAGTTTTGGTATTAGGATGATGTTGGTCTCATAAAATGAGTTGAGGAGGATTCCCTCTTTTTGTATTGTTTGCAATAGTTTCAGAGGGAATGGTACCAGCTCTCTTTGTACATCTGGTAGAATTCAGCTATAAACTTGTCTGGACCTGGGCTTTTTTTAGTTGGTAGGCTATTAATCGCTGCTTCAAATTCAGCCCTTGCTATTGATCTATTCAGGGTTTCAACTTCTTCCTGGTTTAGTCTTGGGAGAGTGCAAGTGTCCGGAAATTTATCCATTTCTTAGCTCACATTGATTTCATATTAACTCTGTTACAGGCACTATGCTGAATATGTCATGGGGATTCTGTAAGACAGGCCTTTGTATGCTCCCCATGTCTGGGAGACAAAGGCTTTGAGAAATGAAACAACTGCATGGCTTAAATGGTTTCAACCTCAGAGCCTGTGCTGTGGACCACTCAACTGTACTGCTAGGAGAAAGAGAAATATGAAATGTGGAAGCACCTTACAGAGTTAGAAGAAATGGACATGTGAAGTCTTACTGCGACTTAGGGATTGGTAGAGCAGGTGCTTTCCTGTGCAGATAATTTGAAGAATGTAACCAGAGCTCTGTTTCCAAAGTCCCCAGCTCTTATCTGCCATTCCTGCAGGCAGAGAGAACTTACCAAGTTCATAAAACCAAAGTTACCTTTATCGTAAATCTTCTCTTACATGTTTTCTCAGTTGCAGCGCCATCCTCTGAAATGTACACGTTAAACCCTGGCACTATTTTTTTTTTTTTTTTTTTTTTTGGAGATAGTCCCATGATGTGATCTCTGCTCACTGCAGCCTCTGCCTCCTGGGTCCAAGCGATCTTCCTGCCTCAGCCTCCTGAGTAGCTGGGATTACAAGCACTACCACACCCAGCTAATTTTTGTGTTTTTAGCAGAGACAGGGTTTGACCATGTTGGCCAGGCTGCTCTGGAACTCCTGACCTTAAGTGATCCACCTAACTCAGCCTCCCAAAGCGCTGGGATTGCAGGCGTCAGCCACCATAATGGCCCCCGGGCCCTATTCTTGATGGATAGCATTTTTTTTTCTCATGTGATTGGTGTTCTTCCTCTATCAATTTAGTGCTATGGCCTAGGTTCAAGGCCTCCCTGGCCTGTATTTAGAACACTGTAAAAGCCTCATATCTGGTGCCCCAGTTCCAATCATTCTTCTCCAGTTCATCTCAGCACTGTTTATTTTCTAAAATTTAATTCTGATCATGCAAATCTGCTGTTTAAAATCTTAGACAGCTGGTTAGCCATTGCCTGTAGGACAAAATTTCATCCTATCAATTTAAATTCTCTGCCATGAAATGAGGGCCCTTTGCTATGATGTCTTCCCCCAACACCTCCCTCGTGACCCTTATATTTCAGGAGGGTGCATTGAATAGGCCTTGTGCATTTTCAGGTTAATCTCTTCTCAGTGCTTTCCCTCAAGATGAACACACATCTGCTAAAGCACCTCTGCAGATTATAGAGAAGCCGTAAGAGACTGTGATTAAAAGCACAGACAGCACTGGACTAGAGACCCAGCTCTGCTGTGGCATTTGGACAGGTTAATAACCTCTGTCTCAATGTCCTTGTCTGCAAAATGGGTGTGACATTAATGGAACCTACCTCATAGGAGATATCAGAAAGGTAAGAGGAAGATGCAGATAACTTGGGGTCCCAGTTATGAGTGGAAAGTCTACTGAAAGAGAGTGGAATGTTTTAAGAGTGATGCAGGGAGAACATCTTAGTGGAATATTCAACAGTGTTAAACTGTGAAGTTTGGATTAAATCACTGTCCTGGGCCTTCTTTTTGTGTGTAGAAACGGGACAGTTTCTACTGCACATGCATTTCTTTACAGGCATGATATCTTGAAATGTTTCTTAGCTAATACCATGATAATCAGCCCGGTAGCGGGGATTGCTGACTACTAGATAGGATTGGCAGCAGGTACCAGGAGTGAGGAACTCCAGGAAAGCAGCCCATAGGCCCGGGGAGGCTGAAGCCAGAGCCTTAAAAATATTGTCTGCCATATTATCTGTAGATCTTACTTTTACCAAAAATAACAATGCATCTTGTATTTATGTGTTACTGGGCTTCTGTTAGTTATTTTTCCCTATATTTTTGGTTCCACTTTTGTATTCAGATAGATAGCACAAAGAGAGAAGCCTTGGTTGATGGAACTTCACAGAGTTTCTAAAATAATTCTGCACAACACATGTGTTCTGTAGACGCGTTCTATAGTAACTGGTTTCTAAAAGAAAGCCCCTCATTTGTGTGCTCATGTCTTCCCTGTAGGTGGGGAAGGAAGAAGAGAGCTGAGAGGAGTTAGGCTCTTTATTTTGTCTTAACTAAAAGTAGCAGTTTCATTCTTGACCCCTCTCACCTAGAACATGCCAGAAAAACACATCCAAGTACTCACCACAGTGGGTGCTGGCACCTTTCACTATAGGCTGTTTCCAGGTGTCCTTCCTTGGGACTGTGCTAGGGGTTGGGGTGGAATGGGGAGGCCACTGCGCAGACTCCATTCTTCCATGATGCCTGGGGCAGACCAGGCTTCTCCATCATGCTGGCTGGTACCAAGGATTGTGGGTGAAGAGGCCAGAATGCCACCCCAGGGAGAAGGGAGCATACGGCAGCCTACAGCCTATTAGATGTCCACAAGCGCCCAAGAAGATGAGCTTTAATTACTAGGTTGTCACTCTTTGCACCAAAGCAGAGTGTCTGTCTCACCCAGAGGAGCTTAAGATGGAGAGGAGCAAGAGGGTTCCATGCATCATCCAACTCTCACCTTCACATCAAAGCATGACTTTGCACTTCACGAGACAGATAGCGGTACCAGTGGTTCTCTTCAGAAGTGATGTTTTTTCCTATTTCCAGGGTTCCCTGCTGCATGTTTTCTCAACTTTCCTATTCTTTCTCTCTTGCCCTGCTGTGGGCATCACCTTCCCCTGTGCTGGTGTTGTTTAATTCTGTATATATTGAGAAGCTCTGTCTACTTTCTGTAATGTAAGGCTGATGGAAGCAGATCATTGTGGTGGTGCTTCAGAATAGGGGCCTACTAGCTGTGTGGGCAAGTCACCCAGACCTGCTGAATCCTGGTTTCCTAGTCTTAGAGAATGGGGGTCAACAACTCGCCACTAAAGTTATTGTGAGGTTTAACTGAGAGAGCAAGTGGTGGAGGAGGTCCAGGATTCTCTAGTGGTATGTTGTAGACCCCCACCCCCGGGACTGCTAGAGAGGACTGAGTCACTACCTTGGACTCCAAGTGAGCACTTTTACCCATATCTGTTAATGAATGGGGCTTTCCATAATGCTTTGTTCTGGGAGGTCTGTGTCTAAAAAATATTTTAAAACTATTGGCTTGTACCTGGTCAAGGCATTTGGTAAACATTGTTTCTCATCCTTACTTTCCCTCTCCTGTCTGCTCATAATGTACATGGATCATTTTATCAGGAAGGAGAGAGCTTCATTTTTTTTTTCTTTCGGTGCTGCTTTTCACTGTAAATAATTTGAGCGTGTTTGGCTATTGGAGCCACCTTAGCCTTCCCAGCACAGAGTGTGGTGATTCACACCTCTGACCCTGCCTTGTGGCTGATGTCTACACTCGGCACCTCTGCCTGCAGTCTGCTCAGGGCCTGCACTGATGGCTTAGCTAGAAGTGAAGCAGCTAAATTGTCTGGGGTATAACCCTGTGGGGTTCACCGTGGCACGGCTGGAAAATTTAGGACACAAACACAAATAAGGAGTTTAGGAGCAGAGGTTTAATAGGCAGAAGAGAAGAGAATGGGAAACAGCTCTCTCTACAGAGAAAGGTGCCTAGGAGCAGAAAAAGGACAGACTGGCAGAGAATGCACAGGATTTTATACTCTGACTTGAGGAGGTGGTCACTGATTTACATAGGGCTCACAGATTGGTTTGATCAGGAGTGACGTTTACATAGTATGCAGAGAAGGCTGGTGGCCCTACCCTAATCTTATTATGCAGATGGGTTTTCCAGTCGATGAGTGCCATTTTGTCTGCTCCTTACAGTACTGGTTGCTGACAAAGAGAAGGGAAGATGGAGCCGCCATCTTGAACACATCTAGTCCTTAGTTCCTGCTGGTGTTCACCTATGCAAGCTCTCGGCTTTCTTGTCCATGTCTGCAGCTCAATTTTACAGGCTGCTCTTTGTTAGAAAATGATTTGGAGCTTCTTTTCATTAAAAAACAAACTAAAAGCCTTACTGAGTACCCTCATATCCTTACTATCTGCCTAAGTGATTTCTTCTTAACTCCTGTATCAGAAGGTACTTGGCTGGGGAGCCTTGCTGATTTTTAAATTAGGTTCCCTCTTTGTTAATTAACGTGATGCATTTCTCTGGAAGCTGTGTGATGTGACCTCAGACCCTGATCTCCCCAGGTGCTTTCTTCCCTGTCTTGGAGTCTCCCACAATACCAGAGCTGGCTTCTGACAGCAAAGGAGGATGTTAGTTTGACACATGGCCTGTGGCCATTACATGGCCATCTACTTTTATAGTGCTCTAGAGAAAAGAAGAGAGAACCCAGTGTAATATGATTTGGCTTTGTCCTCACCTAAATCTCATCTTAAATTGTAGCTCCCATAATTCCCGTGTGTTGTGGGAGGGACCTGGTGGGAGATAACTGAATCATGGGGCTGGCTTCCCTTTTACTGTTCTCCTGATAGTGAATAAGTCTCAGGAGATCTGAAGGTTTTGTAAGGGAAATCCTTTTCACCTGGCTCTCATTCTCTCTTGCCTGCCAGCATGAGACTTGGCATTTACCTTCTGCCATGATTGTGAGAACTACCATGTGGAACTGTGAGTCTATTAAACTTCTTTTTCTTTATAAATTACCCAGTCTCAGGTATGTCTTCATTAGCAGCATGAAAATGGACTGATAAACAGTGTTTGGCAGGAGGCTCTTCCATAGTGATGCTACCATCAGTTTAACCCAACTAGAGATGTTCTCTTTTTTTTATTTCTTTTCTTTTTGGTGGTGGTAGTGGGGGGATTGGAGGGGAGTTGGGGGGGTTGGGTGGGGGGATGGAGTTTCACTCTTGTTGCCCAGGCTGGAGTGCAATGGTGCGATCTCTGCTCACTGTAACCTCTGCCTCCCCGGTTCAAGCAATTCTCCTGCCACAGCCTTCCAAGTAGCTGGGACTATAGGCATGTGCCACCATGCCCAGCTAATTCTGTATTTTTAGTAAAGACAGCGTTTCTCTATGTTGATCAGGCTGGTCTTGAACTCCCAACCTTAGGTGATCTGCCTGTCTTGGCCTCCCAAAGTGCTGGGATTACAGGTGTAAGCCACCACACCTGGCTCTCTTTTTCTTTCAAAGAAGAACATTTCTTAGTGGCTTAAAAATTCCACTTGCCATGATGCTTTTTAGTTGAGATGCCTCAAACTCCATATATGGGTATAAGCTCCTGGCATCTTATACCCACATATCAGGTTTGAGGCATCTCCTAAAAGGCAACAACCCCTCCAAGTGCACAGTGAGGCATGGCCAGAAGAGGGAATGGAAAACAGGAAATGAGGGTGGTTGTAGAGTCCAGCTGGAAATAGAAGCTCTAGGAGCGAAGGCCGCACCTGGGCCACTGGGACTGCCAGGGCTGCTGTGTTCACCTTGCTCCCCAGAAAGCAGCCACTTCCAGCATCTCATCCCCTCCTGGTGGCTCCCATTATGTAGGCCCAAGGGCCAGGCCCAAGAAGTAATGGGTGACATTCCTCCAGCCCACCCAGAGACTGGTCTGTGGAGGCCACGTGGCTGGAGGGCTTGGTGGAATTGCTTAGAAACACATGAATGTTGTGAAGATATTCTGCCTGGCCCCAGTTGCAGGGACAGAGCAAGGCTCACACTGGGCATTCTGGGATGGGGATTATTTATCAGGATAGTGTGAGTTTGCGTAGCTGTTGAGAGATGTGTAAATGCAAATCACAGCAACATGAGGGCACAAAACAACTAGAGAAGCCATGCTTCGTGCCACATTTGACGGGCCAGGCAAGCTTATAAATAAGATTTATCACTTCAGAAACAAGAAAAAATGGACACATTGGGTGTAGAATGAGGAGCAGGTCTCAGCAAGTGGTTCAGAATTATGAAGCAGGTTGAACAGTATAGCCTAGTGGGTAAGAATCAGATGGAGCTGGGTTTGAAGCCAGGCTCGGCTGCTTGCCAGCTGAGCACCTGGGGCAAGTTACTTCATTGCTTTAAGCCTCAGTTTCTGTTTGTTTAGGGGGCATAATAAGATTTAGCTCATAGGATTGTTTTGAGGATGAAATGAGATTATTTTTGTAAAGTGCTTCATATGATGTCTGGCCCCAAAGTAAATGCTCACTAAGTGCTTATAATTATGAATAATGTGAGGGTGTTGGGAGGCTGGTTTCATGGGGTTCTCAGTTTGGGGTGAGAACTGGCCCTGAGAGCCCCAAGGACTCAGGGAAGCAGTGCTTTCTGCAGGATTTGGCAGCTGACTCAGCACCACATGTGGGCTTGAGACACCTTACAGCTTGGAGAAGGGTCTTTATGCTGTGCACCTGACTTCAGTAGCATCTTCTTATCCAGTGCCCTTTCCTCATTGCACCCTCTGGGGTCCACAGCCACCATCCATGACAACTACCTGCCTTAGGTCTTCCTGAAGCAAGGGTGGCAGTTGCAAGGAATGGGACTAGAAGGTCTCTGCATAGACAGGAAGCCCATCTCAATCAAGCCTCCTCCTGCAAGATTTGCAAGCAAATTAAAAATCAAAGACCAAAAGAGGACAGCAGAAGATGCTTGGGTCTACTTCCTGGCCTTTCAGGGTGTGTGATTGCGATCAGTGTGCTTTCATTTTCTGATTAGCAGGTGCCAGTTTCTTTTCGCCACATTTCCCTTTTTCTGCTTCAAGGTGGGGAAAATGGAATCGGAATTCTTTTAAAAGACCAATGAGGAGTTGAGGGGATGGAGGGTCCCTCCCAACTAGGGAATTCCCGACTGTGAAGTCATCCACCAGCCTGTTCCCCTGGGCTGGGTCATTGCTGGTCCCTGGAGAACACACCCTCTGAGCCTGGAGATAACGGGGACCTCATGGGGAAGACTCAAGGAGCATCTTGAAGTCTGAGCCTAAGTCTTCCAGGTGAGGAAGGAAGGGAAGTAGATTCTGGGTGGAGTCCTGGCAGTTTGGTCACATTGCTAACAGCAGGTGCTGGGTACCCTGAGATGGAGACAGTGGGGTCCAGAGGCAAGAGAGGCACTCTGAGGCTGGGTTCCCAAAGGAATGAGGGATCAAGGCATGCTCCTGGCAGTGGGGCCCTGGAATGAGTGGGAAGAGCCCTGTCCCAAGAGCCCTGTAATGCAGTCAGATCAGCTGCAGGGAACCTGGAGCTACGTCTTTGGGTGGGGGAGGGGGTCCAGGATGGCCCATAAGGGTGAGAAAATATTATTTAAAAATATTTTATGCTTCATTATTTTACGGGTATTATTTTATAAATAATATTACTATTTTGTAAAGCTTGTATGTAATATTTTATTTTTATTTTATTTTGGAGATGAAGTCTCACTCGGTCGCCCAGGCTGGAGTGCAGTAGAGTGACCTCAGCTCACTGCAACCTCTACCTCCTAGGTTCAAGTGATTCTCCTTCCTCAGCCTCCTAAATAGCTGGGCTATCCAGTTAATTCTTTGTTGTATTTTTTTAGGCAGAGATGACGTTTTACAATGTTGGCCAGGGTGGTCTGAAACTCCCAATCTCATGGGATTTGTCCACCTCACCCTCCCAAAGCACTGAGATTACAGGCGTGAGCCACGGTGCCTGGCCTGTATTTAATTTTTAAATAAATAAATTTACATATTTCATCTTTGTTCATAAGTCACTGACTGCCTGGAATGTGCTATTTATGTTTAATTAAAGTTTGGAGACAGCTGACCTTGAGTGTTGAGGAAAGAAGGAGAAGCAGCAAAACTGCAGAGGCCACTGAGGCAGCTGCCCACACACATTGCTCTGTATGTGAAACCTGAGCCAGTGCTCTTGCTAAGTAGCTTGGTGTCAGGGCTGGAGGGGATCAGGGAAGAAGGCTTCAGACCTTTCCACAGCCAACTCCAAACGCTTGGCATTCAATAGTTGACTCCCCAGTGGGACCCCTGTCTTCTCACTGGGATTTGGCTCAAGTACCTCTTAGCGTATACACAGTAATATGGATCTGCTTTATTTGTTGCCTGAACTGCGTTAGTTGCTGTCAGGAATATACTTGAATATAAAGCACTTGGCCCATATATATATAAATACTAATGAAAGACTCCATGGAAAAAAGAAAGCTGCATTCCAGAAAGAGCTGTGACACCTGAGAACCCTGCTCTGAAACTTCTGGGTTGCTGTGGTTTAGGGAGATTATGAGCTATTATGCTCATTTTCAGGTCATTTTGCCTTCTTTGAAAGCATAGTCATGTAATGCATAACATTTTGTCAATGGACTGAATACATGTGGGTGGTTCTGTAACTACAATACTGTATTTTTACTGTACATTTTCTTTATCTAGATATGTTTAGATACACAAATACCATACTGTTACAGTTGACTGCAGTGTGTATTACAACCACGTGCTATACAGGTTTGTAGTCTAGGAGCAACAGGCTGTAATGTACTGCCCAGGTGTGTGGTAGGTTTACTGTCTAGATTTGTGAAAGTACACTCCATGATGTTTACACAACAGAATTGCCTGATGATGTATCTCTCAGAAGATTTTTCTGTCATTAAGCAATGGCATAACTGTGCCTCAGCCCTAAACTAATTGTGTGTGTGTGTGTGTGTGTGTGTGTGTGTGTGTGTGTGTGTGTGTGTGTGTAGAGAGAGAGAGAGAAGTCTGAACAGAATGTACTGGGTATAGGAGCTGGGAGCTTTAGGGTTTTCCAGCCCTTATAGTGGCTTCGTGTGTCTCCTATTACATTTTGTGATATTGTCAGACTTTTGCTGTCATCTTTGTCCCACATTGTTGCCCTCTTCCTGTGTCCTGGGTGCCTCTCCCCACCTCTAATATTCAGTGTCTAGTGCATTGTCTGGGCAGGAGGTGATAGAGCCTTGAGTAGGGTGATGGTAGAGGTAGAGTTGGGAGAACCGATTTGAGATATGTTTGGAAGACGAAGCATGTTGACTTGGTGGTAGGTCAATGGCACGTGATGGAGAAGGAAGGGTTAGGGATGATTTTCATGCTTCTGGCTTAAGCAGCTTGATGGGTTGTGCTGCCATTGGCTGTGCTGCAAAGACAATGACTGAAAGGGGGGTACACTTTCTTTGCTTCACCAGTTCTTGGTTAACTTGGCCCCTGTGCTGTAATAGCCGCTTCTAAGCAACAGTCCATTGTTGACTCTGGTGTTTGGGAACAGGGTTCCTCTAAAACATAATTGCATTTTAAGTTGACAGATTTCCTAAAGTCCTTGACATTAATAAAAAAACAAAACAAAAACGAGTTTTGAATGAATGACCATTGTTCAAGAATAAAATCTTGGAGGGCTTTGGCGGAAAGCATATTGGGCTTCAAGTCAAAGATGGATTTGAGTCCTAGTTCTATAGCTTGCAGGTTCTGTGGTTTTATACAGATCACTTAACTTCTCTGAGCGTCATTCTCCCAAATTGAGAAGTGATTATAGTAATGTGTTTCTGATGTCACAAAATTACTGTATCATAGGA
This sequence comes from Cacajao melanocephalus, assembly GCA_963573385.1. Taxonomy (NCBI): domain Eukaryota; kingdom Metazoa; phylum Chordata; class Mammalia; order Primates; family Pitheciidae; genus Cacajao; species Cacajao melanocephalus. The sequence goes on along the minus strand of CAUYLG010039310.1, from coordinate 4,100 downwards.
GATAAGGCATATTAAAACATTTTATACAAAGAAAAATAGTGTATGGTTGAGAAATAACATTTTTATGTAAATGTGGAGTTTGTGACCCTGTGAATTAGTTATCCATTGGAATGTAACAAATTATCCCAAAACTTAGCCTAAAGTAACAAACATTTATTATCTCGCAAGGTCTTAGGAATCCAGAATTCTTGGATTCCAGCATATCTTCACATGGCGGCAGAAAATAGAGAGTGAAGGGTGAAGTGCTAAGCTAAGCTGGATAGTTTTGGTTCAGGGTTTCCATCAAGCTGTCTGATTTCAGTCATCTCAGACCTTAACTATGGCTGCAGAATCTACTTTCAAGCTTTTTTAGGGGACTGCTGGCAGGCCTGCCTCAGTTCCTTGCTGGCTGTCGGTCAGCTGAAGGCTTCAGTTCCTCATCCTTGGGTCCCTCCACAGGGCTGCTCACAACATAGCAGCTTGCTTGGGAAAGACGGCACCCAAGACAGAAGCTGCAGCCTTTTACAACTTAATCTCACAAGTGCCATACCACTTCTTCTGTCATATTTGTTGGTCACTGATATGGTGTGGCTCTGGGTCCCCACCCAAATCTCATTTGAATTGTAAGCCCCAGTATTGGAGGAGGGACCTGGTGGGAGATGACTGGATCATGGGGGCAGATTTCCCACTTGCTGCTCTCATGATACTGAGTGAGTTCTCACAAGATCAGCTTGTTTAAAAGTGTGAAGCACCCCCCACTTCACTGTCTCTCTTCTGCACCATGTGAAGATATGCATGGTTTTCCTTGCGCCATGATTTTAAGTTTCCTAAGGTCTCACCAGCCATGGCTCCTGTACAGCCTGTGGAACTGTGAGCCCATTAAACCTCTTTTCTTTATAAATTGCCCAGTCTCAGGTAGTTCTTTATAGCAGTGTGAGAACAGACTAATACAGTCACGCACATCAAGCCTCCAGTACAGAGCGGCAGCAAGCACACTGTGGTATGAGTAACAGGAGCCAGGGATTATTGAGGACCATCTTGGAACCCGGCTACCATAACTTGTATACAGGAATTCAACTGAGGTAGAGGGAATTCTAAATGAAGCCATGTGTTCAAATAAGTTTACAGTGCTGAGTTTATATCCATTTTTGAGAGTGTTTGAAAACTCGGAATAAGAATCCTTTCCACACACATCCAGCATGGCATGTTTATCCGAGAGATATGACTTCATTTTATGTTCTGTTGGTACAGCTAATCCTTTGAGTGAAGGTTAGTTTGTGCCCTTGCTGTCAAAGAGCTGATTGTATGTGCCCAAGTGGAATAGACTCATATTGCGGCATTAGGGCTTTGGTCTACCACTTCCTGAGGCCATAGACACTGCTTGATTTTTTTCGCCATGAACGCTTTTGGCTGTGTCTGCACATGGGGTGGAGATGTCTTGCAGAATTTATTGCCGTTCCTTCAATAGTTTCCTTTATCACTTACAAGGTCTGTCATTGTAGCATGCAGTGCTGCTTGACCTGGCCTCACCATGAAGCCACCATCCTTTCTGCCTGCTGCTGACCCTGACAGTGTTTCATCAGCAGAGCTTGTCCTTGAGTCTTGGTTTATGAGCTTCTTGTGCACATTAGTAGGCATATCTTGGCAGAGTACACAGCTCTTGGGACCAACATGTTGACTGAAATCTGCAGAATGAAATGGTTACACCCAAACTAAGAGCAACTTCTGTCCTAGTCACAGAAATCCCAGTATGCACTCTGGCCACATTTGGGTTAAGTCTTAGGCTCCGAACCAAACCTGAGCTGCCTTAGTTTTACCTTCTAAGATGAAATGGCAAACAGTGTCTGTAACTACTTGCACATCTTATCTTGACAAATATTGAGTACTCATAAAATTTATCTTAAACTTCTGTCATTTAAAAATATATTATATTTGTTCTTTTCAAAATCTCCCATCTCCTACTCCTCACCGATACATTTGCTCGGTGGGAACATGGCATTAACACTTTATATCTATTTTAATGGTATTTGTCTGTTTGGAGCTCAAATCATAGTTATTTGAAAGGACGTTAGTTCTTCTTCAAGCTAGAAAGTTTGCTGAGGCTGGGATGTGTTCTTGGTTTACCTTTTCATCTCTTGTAACTTTTTAGACAGTGCATTGAACATACTAGGTGCTGCATGCCTGTTTGTTATATGAATGAATAAAGACAAAATCCTAGATAGAATGGACTGTGACTCTCATCTGTTGTTTGGTCATTACTATGTTATTTGGAGATGTGGAAAAGCTCAGGTTGTTTCCTGGTCTCAGGAGTGAGCCCTAGAAAGCATTGCTTCACAGTGGTGTTTAGTCTTCACAGAAGACCATGAGGAAGCTTTCTCCCTGTTGTTTTGTTACCCAGAGATGGTAAGAATGGCAGGAAAGGCAGTGCGCTTGGATATCTCCTTTATTCTAATGAGTAAATCCACAGTTTCAGACATGATACATCACAGATCCATCACTGGGGGTTTGGCCAGGGTTAGGAAAGTATTAGGTAAAGCAATTAGGAAGGCTGAGCATTTAAAAACAGCACTGTCAAGAAACCTGATGAGCACAGGGATTTTCTACAATTAAAAACCTAGGACTATGCATCTCCCTTTTTCCAAGGGTCTTACAGTTTGTTGTTGATGGTGACTCCTTGCTCCTTCCCTACTCTGTGTTCCACAACTACCCCAAGAGGTTGAGCTAGTCTAAAAATCTGGATGCCTAAGTTCTTAAAATAGTAGCTCAGTGCTGCTGTGTTCACATAAAGCTGTATTTTCACTGTCATCTCTAACTTCTAGTAGTGCTCGGTAATTACACAGTGCTTTCCATCTGCAAGTCTCTGAACACATAAATGTTAACTCTCTAATTCTCTCAGTGCTGCTAAGAGAAGGAGATTGCACAGAGCTTTTGTGGCTTAGGTATACATTGGTCCAGGTATGTCTCATCAAGGTGTTCTTTCCTGAAAGGGGCAGAGGTGGTAAAGTGATCCCCCCCCCTTTTTTTTTTTTTTTTGTGGAGACACAGTCTCACTTCGTTGGCTAGGCTAGAGTGCAGTGGTGTGATCTCGGCTCACTGCAACCTCTGCCGTTCAGGTTCAAGTGATTCTCGTGCCTCAGCCTCCCCAGTAGCTAGGAGTATAGGTGCGCACCACATGCCTGGCTAATTTTTGTATTTTTAGTAGAGGTGGGCTTTTAACTTGTTGGCCAGACTGATCTTAAACTCATGACCTCAAGTGATCCACCCGTCTTTGGCCTCCCAAAGTGCTGGGATTACAGGCGTGAGCCACCCCACCTGGCCAACACCCACTTTTAAGGATGTTGTTTTGTGCAACCAAAGGAAAAACCTGAGGTCTTAACAGAAGCAAGAATCCAAAGGATAAAAAGCATCTCCTAACTTCAGGAAACAGATACTCCTAGCCTCAGTATAACAAGTTGTCAGGCTTTTGATTACAGATGAGTCTGCTGGAATGGTTCACAAATATTTTGTCTGTTAAAGAATGCAGTTTTGTTTCTGACATGTGTTAGTTGCTTCTGACATTTCAAAGGAAAAATTCAATATGGCGTCTTGGGCAGCAATTCATATGAATTTTTGTTATTCCTTTAAAAAATGCTCATTCTTGAAAAGATGTCTTTTCCACTTTTACTCCTTTTCTCCAAAGTGTGGAATACCAAATAACCTTGAAATTTATACTAGTGAATTTCAGTAAGCCAAACTAGATCTTGAAGAAAATTATAGGACAGAACAAGAGGATATTCTAGTTTTAATTTTTTTCTTTTTAGTTCTGGGGTACATGTGCAGATCTTGCAGGATTGTTACACAGGTATACACATGTCGTTGTGGTTTGCTGCCTCCATTCCCCCGTCACCTACATTAGGTATTTCTCCCCTCCCCAATCTCCCTACACCCTGCTATCCCTCCCCTCACCCCCCACCCCGCAACAGACCCTAGTATGTGATGTTCCCCTCCGTGTGTCTATGTGTTCTCATTGTTCAATACCCACTTATGGGTGAGAACATGCAGTGTTTGGTTTTCTGTTCTTGTGTCAGTGTGCTGAGAATGATGGTTTCCAGCTTCATCCATGTCCCTGCAAAGGACATGAA
>CAUYLG010039309.1:0-107068 GCA_963573385.1 Cacajao melanocephalus | reverse complement strand
TCTGCATCTATTGAGATAATCATGTGGTTTTTGTCTTTGGTTCTGCTTGTGTGGTGAATTACGTTTATAAACTTCCGAATGTTGAACCAGCTTTGCATCCCCGGGATGAAGCCTGCTTGATGATGATGGATAAGCTTTTTTGATGTGCTGTTGCAATCGGTTTGCCAGTATTTTATTGAAGATTTTTGCATCTATATTCATCATGGATATTGGCCTGAAGTTTTCTTTTCTTGTTGAGTCTCTGCCGGGGCTTTAGTTAAACCATTGTGGAAGACAGTGTGGTGATTCCTCAAGGACCTAGAAATAGAAATTCCATTTGACCCAGCAATCCCATTACTGGGTATATATCCAAAGGATTATAAATCGTTCTATTATAAGAACACATGCACACTAATGTTCATTGCAGCACTGTTTACAATAGCAGAGACTTGGAACCAACCCAAATACCCATCGATGATAGACTGGACAGGGAAAATGTGGCACATATACACCATGGAATACTATACAGCCATAAAAAATGATGAGTTTGTGTCCTTTGTAGGGACATGGATGAACCTGGAAACCATCGTTCTCAGTAAACTGACACAAGAACAGAAAATCAAACACCACATGTTCTCACTCATAGATGGGTGTTGAACAATGAGAACACATGGACACAGGGAGGGGAGCATCACACACTTGGGTCTGTTGGGGGGAACTAGGGGAGGGACAGTGTAGGGTGGGGAGTTGGGGAGGGATAACATGAGGAGAAATGCCAGATATAGGTGATGGAGAGGAAGGCAGCAAACCACATTGCCGTGTATGTACCTATGCAACAATCTTGCATGTTCTTCACATGTATCCCAAAACCTAAAATGCAATAAAAAAGCATATATATATATATATATACAAAAGAAATATCACTATGTGCCCCATAAATAAGTATAATTATTATATGTCAATTAAAAATAAAACTTAAAAAGTAAAAAAAAAAAAAAGAATAATATCATGGTAATGCCACAACCATTTTTAAAATGGTGGAAAGAAATAGAAAAAGCACAAAAGTAGGAAATAAGAAATAAGGCTTTATTAGTAATTTGCAATAAAAATAACCATGAGATTATAGGAATGCCTTGTTTTAGAGTAGTAATTGTAATAGTAAAAATAATAGTTATCATGAAGGTAGGAGTAATGGTAGCAACAGCAGAGGTAGTAAATTCTTATACATCTTAACCAATTAAAAGATAACAGGTCCTGTGACAAGGGTTTTATGTAAATCACCACATGCAATTTTTATAATAACACCATCAGATGTATACTACTATTATCTCCATTTTACAGATGAGGACGCTAAATGAAAGAGAGGGTTGAGAAATTTCCCATGGTTTCACAGCTAACACCTAGTCAAACTGAGACTGAGAATCTGAGGTTGGTATTTCCAAAGCCTATCTAAATGGTGTTTAGAGACAGGCAGAACTGATTACACTTTGCTGTTATTACTTGCTACTGAATAAATGGAAGCAATTTCAGGGCTTAGAAGTGTTTCTTTTCTAGAAAGAGCCAGATAATACATATTTTAGGCTTTATGGACTATATGGGCTTTGTCACAAGCACTCAGTTCTACCATTGTAGAGTGAAACCAATCATCAACAACTGAACAATTTTATTTCACGAAATAGCCTGACCCTTGACTTACAAGGATTACTTACTCTGGCTTTAGATATTTTTGTCATTAAAATAGCAATAATTCTACATTTCTGGATTGTTGTAATTATTTTAAATATACATGTAATGAATGTAGTATGACAAATATTAGGTGCTCAATACATGATAATGTGAGCTTTCACTGCTATTTTATTATTTATTTCTCTTTTTAAGCTGCAAATTAATCTCTGTATTTTTGCCTTTCAATAAAATGTTTATCAAAAAACAAAGCAATATAAAGCAAATATCCTCTTTATGTATAAAGCTGAATGTGTGTATGTGAGTGAGTGTGTGTGTGTGTAAAATATGCTGCTATGGAGGGATAAATTAATTCAAATTTTTAGAAAATTTCTCATGCATATAATGTGCAGTTACTAAAAATGCCAAAATCAGAAAAATGCAGACTCTAATCTCACCAAGCTAAACCCTAGTAGGAAAAAATGACTTGTGGATGAATACCTATCCAAAATTGTAGAATTTATTTTCTGTTAATACCATTGTACTAGTTACAAGTTGCATTATAAGAAGTGATTTTTTTTTGTCTGATTCTCTCATTATTAACTTATGATCTCTTTGATGACTGGAATGGCCTGTCTCAGTCTTCAGTATGGAAACTTACTCATAGCATTAAGTGTTGATGTGGAAATTGAATAAAGAATGTTAGAGAAAGTAGTAAGTCATGTCAGATTATAAGATAAAAAGACTCTGATTAGAATGATGCAAGAAAATTTAAATCATCTACCAAATTTGGTTAACTATATGCTCCATGTAGGCAGTGGTTTATAACAGAGGTTAAGAACAAGGGAATTTGAGTGATTTGGCCTGCAGAGAATGCAACCTGAGCTAAACTATTTAAATTCCTTCTTATTTTCTTCTATCATAGAGAAAACCATATGCATTTCACAGAACTAGTGCAAAGGTTGATTTTTTAAAATTATATCTTTTCTTTTAATTTTTTAATTATTTATTTATTTATTTATTTATTTATTTATTTATTTATTTATTTTGAGACAGAATCTCACTTTGTTGCCCAGGCTGGAGTAAAGTGGCACTAGCTCAGCTCACTGCAACCTCCACCTCTCAGGTTCAAGTGATTCTCCTCCCTCAGCCTCCTAAGTAGCTGGAACTACAGGCACACACCACCACACCCAGCTAATTTTTGTATTTTTAGTATTTTTGTGTTTTTAGTAGATACGGTGTTTCATCATGTTTGCCATGCTGGTCTCAAAACTCCTGGCCTTATTCGATCCACTTTGCCTTGGCTTCCCAAAGTGCTGGGATTACAGGCATGAGTCACTGCACCTGGATAGAAAATTATATAATTTTTAAATTTTTTTATTTGAATATAGTGGCCAAGAGGTTTTTGGTTACATGAATTGCATAGTGAAGTCTGAGCTTTCACCCAAATAGTGTATGTTATACCCTGTAGGTGATTATTTTTACCCCTCACCTTCTACTTCCGCTCTTTTAGCTTTCCATCCCTGAGTTACTTCATTTTAGGACAATCACCTCTAGTTCCAAGTTGCTGCAAAAGACATTATTTCATTCTTTTTTATGGCTGAGTAGTATTCCATGGTGTGTCTGTGTGTGTTTGTGTACATATGCATATGTATACATATATACACACCACATTTTCTTTATCCACACATCAGTTGATGAGCATGTAGTATGATTTCATGTCTTTGCAATCATGAATTGTGCTGTGATAAACCTATGTGTGCAGACATCTGTTTTATATGATGACTTCTTTATAGATATCCTTTGGGTAGACATCCACTAGTGGAATTGCTGGATCAAATTGTAGATATACTTTTAGTTGGGAAATCTCCATGGTGTTTTCCACAGAGGTAGTACGAATTTATATTTCCACCAGTAGTTTATAAGCATTGCCAGTGTCTCTGGGAAAACAGGATAGTAACATGTAGAAGAATGAAACTGAATCCCAACTCTCACCATGTACAAAAATTACCTCAAAATGAATTAAAAACTTAACTCTAAGACCTGAAATTATAAAATTTCTAGAAGAAAACCTAGGAAAAAATCTTATTGGTATTGCCCTAGCAAAAAAAAAGTTATATCTAAAGAATGTATATACTGCTCAGCACACTGTATAATAATGGCTAGCATGGTAATAATGCTAAAGATTTTGATAATGATGATTGTTAACAGTTGGAATAAGATTGGCTGAAAATAACAATCAGTAAGTGTGGGTTAAACAACTATTGGTTTATTTTTCTCATATAACAAAAATTTCAGAATACAGCTATTGCTGGCATTAATTCAGCTGCTCTGCAATGTTGCCAGCAATTAACTAAATGTTTATATTCCCCTAAAACTTACATGTTGAAATCCTAATTCCTAATACCAACGATGGTATTTGGAAGTGGGGCCTTTGGGAGGTAACTGGATTTAGATGACATCTTGAGGGTGGAGCCCCTATGATGGGAATGACGTCCTTATTTAAAAAAAAAAAAAAAAAAGCAGCAGCAGCCAGGTGCAGTGGCTCACTCCCAGGACTTTGCGTGGTCAAGATGGGCAGATCTCTTGAGCCCGGGAGTTCAAGACCAGCCTGGGCAACATGGTGAAACTCCATTTCTACAAAAAAGTACAAAAATTAGTCAGGCATGGTGGCACACCCCTCTGGTCCCGGCTATTTGGGAGCCTGAGACTGGAGAATCACCTGAGCCCAGGAAGCAAGGACATCAGATAGCCATGATTATGCCATTGCACTCCAGCTATGCGATGGGAATGAGAGACCCTGTCTCAAAAAGGAAGAAGGAGGAGGAGGAGGATGAAGAGGAGGGGAGAAGAATCACTTGAGCCTAGGAGTTTGACGTGTTTGAGGAAGAAACATAATCTTTCTTCCTCAGCCTTCCAAAGTGCTGAGATTACAGGCATGAGCCACTGTGCCCAGCCAAGAAACAAGACTTTTAAACAAGACTTTAAAAACTTACTAAAGATTTAGAAGGACAAAAATAAATAAGGATATAAATGTAACCACATAATATGGATCAAAATATGTCGCTTTCTGGCTTATTGATTGCTAGCTTAGGAAAAGGTAAGCTTTAAGAGTTTCCTGTCCTGAATTTCCCTGAAGAAACTTAAGGACTCTTTGAAGGCCTGTGTAAACCGAACAGAGTTTACCCTTAAAGATATTATGTGTATGTTTTTTCTTCTCCCCTCATGCATTTCTTGCACAGAGCAAGGCCAAGAGGTCCTTTTTTGACATGGCTTACCTTCAGTTTTCGCTGTCACCCGGGCTGAAGTGCAGTGGCTCGATTATAGCTCCCTGCAACCTCAAACTCTTGGGCTCAAGGGATCCTCCTGCTTTAGCCTCCCGAATAACTGGGACTGCATGCATATGCCATTGTGCCTGGTTAAAGTTCACCTTCAGAAGTCAAATTTCCTCTCCTAAGGGCCACTTCATTACTGTATGATGATGGGTAATGAGAAAGTGAAAAGTAACACGAAAAATTTTACTCAGAGTAATAATGCTACTGGCACAAATTATACCCCACTGCTAATAGCGGCCATGTGTTCATTGTTATATGGATGTTAATAGTACCACCCTTGTCATAAGTTAAATTTCCATACATGTGTCAATGTGTGATAAGGGATAAATTATCACATAGTTTATAATCACGCTTTATTATAAACAATTTCATATATATCAAAAAGTTCCATGCTTTAATGAATTTTAACATTTTGCCATTTTTACTGCAGGTATTATTAACAATTAAAACCATACCATAGCCCCTTTTGTATACTTTATATCACCCTTCCTTTCAAACTAACTTGTTACATAACTCTCATTCCCATTAGATTATATCTAAATACTCTCCCCTAGATTTGGCTCCAGGATGTCATCCAGGTAAGTGGTGTCTCTCTCTAAGACCTGTTCAAAAGAGGAGAAGATATCTCTTTCTGGCCCATGTTCACATGTGTATTAGTTTGTTCAAAATGGATACTACTGTTTTGCTCATTCGTAGACTTTAAATAAATGACATAATCTATATCATGCAGTGTATTCGTTAGGGTAAAGTAGGCTGGTAAAATAAATAGACTCCATATTTCAGTAGTTTAGCAATTTGTTTGTTTCAGACTTGCATAGTAGTCAAGCAAGGATGTTCATCTCAGGATGGGTCTCCTCCATGGGATTATTCACAACCAGAGTGACAGTGGTCCTGCCATCTTCTGTATTTGTTTTCTATTGCTGCATAACAAACTAGAACACACTTAGTTTCTTTAAATAACATGCATTTTTTTTTAACTCAGAAATCTGGAGGTCAGAAGTAGAGATATAACATGACTAAATTTTCTTTGTTTTCCAGAGAAAATCAAGGTGTTGTCCTGACTGTGTTTCTTTCTGTAGGCTCTAGGGATTTTACTTCCAAGCTCATTCAGGGAGATGGCAGAATTTCCTTCCATGCTGAGAAACTGAGATTCCAGTATTTAGTTGGCTGTCAGCTCATAAAGGCTACCTTCATTTCTTGCTCCCTCCATCTTTGAAGCCAGCAACTGATAACATCTCTCAGGTCAGATTTCTCTCAGATTTCAAATCTCTATGAAGAACCGAGTTCTTTTTAAGGTCTCATCTGATCAAGTCAGACTGACCAAATGTAATCTTTCTGTTTTAAGATCAAGTGATGTAGGGCCGTAATTACATTTGCAAAAGCTCTTCACAGCAGCACCTATACTGACATTTGATTGAATAACTGGGTCTACACAAGGGCAGAAAATCACGTGGGGCATCATTGAATTATGCCTGTCATATTTTCAGTATATGGCTTCCAGAATTGTCCTGGGTATTAGCTATCCAAATCAGGGAAAAAAGTATAGAGGTATAGAGGATAATTCATAAGATTTATTTAGTAGGCCAAAATGGGAAATAGCATATTGCATGTCTGTTCACATTCTACAGGGAAAGATAGAGTCATATGTTTTATCTAACATCAAAAGAATCTTGGATGTGCTTTCTGACGTTGTATACGAGAAGAAAAATGTTTTTGGTGGCTTGACAGCAATCTTCATATTCTTCATGAATTTGAGGTTCTCTCATTCATTCATTCATTCTCTCTCTCTCTCTTCTCCCTTTCTCTCAGCTTACTTTTCCAGGTCTAGTGATTTTGTGGTAATGTCTGCAAACTCAAAAGACCCTCTGTCATTACTGTTCACATGTATATTTTATATGTGACTCTGTGGGGAAAAAATAAGTAGAAAGCAACTTGTTTCAGGATCTGTTCAGAGGCTCTTTTTCCTCTGCTTTATTGGCAGAGATCTTCCTATAAACTGCATCCACAGGCAGTGGTTGACAGGGACCCTCAATCCATTTCCTGCTTTAAGCAGTTGGTCTGACTCAGGACACTATGTTACCCAGAATGACCAACATCAAAATATAATATAACCAAATAATGTAACTTTGAAGAAAAAGAATGATATATAAAACCTCCATAGCCAAGAAAAAGGAGACTCGTAAGGGAAACAAAATTATATCAAAACATTGTATGCCAGAAGAAAATGGAATAGCATATTTCAGATGTTACAGGTATTAAGAAATAATGAGAAAAATATGAACCACACATTTTATATCCAGCTCAACTGACTTTCAGGTGGGAAGGAGTAAACTGCTAGTAACATGCAAGGACTCAGAGAAATTTATTCCCATCATCTTTTCTTGAGGAACTTATTAGAAAACCTACTTTACTCCCTGGTTCTAAATCTATTCCTTTCTCTTAAGTAACAATCACTACCTCAATTTTTTATTTCTTGTGTTTATTTTACAATTTTTTGATCCAGATGTGCATCTTCAAACCCTACAGCTTTTCCTCCATTATCAAAATATGTGTATATCTACTAAGTAAGTGTCTTTTAATTACAGGTTTCCTCTTCCTCCTTTTCTTATCCTTAAAATTTCTTATTTGAGAAGGTGGATCCATTTGAACTCTGTGTGTGTGTGTGTGTGTGTGTGTGTGTGTGTGTGTGTAATAGGTATTCATTTATGTTAAATTTTGGTTGATACAGCATGAAAACTAACTAACTTACTTAATCTTTATTAGTCTTGCTTTCCTCATCTGTATAATCAGATAATAATACTTACCTCAGAAGAGTTTTGCCAGAATAAAATTAGGTAATTAAGTAAATTTTATAGTACGATGTATAACACTCAGTTCTCAATAAGTAATTTTTAATATGTTTTAAGTTACTGACTTGTGAAATAAGGAACATAAAGAAATGGCATGCAGTTCTTCAGGTCTAGGTGATTGGGAATTAATTAATTCCCCTTGTGTCAAGAACCAGAGAGACAGAACTGAACCTGAGCACTTGCATTGAGGATGTGCAGATTTCTAACACTAGTAAATAGATGACATCTCAGAAGAAGAACTACAGTCTGCACTCTACTTTAGAATGTTCTTAGGATAATTGACAATTAAATAATTTTCAAAATGTGGACTGATATGAGTAAAATTGAATTCTCTTTTTCCCTCCACAACTTTCCTGTCCTCCACTTCCAACTAATCATTTTACCCCTTAATATCCTGACTATTTACACAGTATGTTTGAAACATGTTTCCCTTTTATTTCCTCCTATATTTTCCTTCTCTATGCAATGTCTTTCTTCAGCATTAATACCCATCCTTCACCATGGAATCTTTCCAAATCTCATCTAAAGATCAGAACTCTAAATATCAATTTCTTCTCAGATCCTACTCTATTATCTCTTAGACTTTGTACTTTTACTAAAGCATGATCACAGTTTAACATATAAGAATCACTCATATGTCATGTGTCTGTATGAATATGTATCTACAGTTGACCCTTGAACAACACAGGTTTGAACTGTGCATGTCCACTTATACGCAGATCTTCTTCACCTCTACCACTCCTGAGACAGTAAGACCAACTTCTGCTCTTCCTCCTCCTCCTCAGCCTTATCAACCTGAAGATGGCAAGGTTGAAGAGTTTCATGGTGATCCACTTCTACTTAATATATAGTAAATGTATTTTCTCTGCCTTATTTTTTAAATTGTGTTTTATTTTCCCTAGCTTACTTTATTATAAAAATACAGTATATAATACATATAGAAAATATATATTAATTGACTACTTATGGTATCCATAAGGTCAATAGTAGACTATTAGTGCTTAAGTTGTGGGGTAATCAAAAGTTATATGCAGACTTTTTACCATGAGCAGGACCAATGCACCAACACCACGTTTTTTAAGGGTCAACTGCATATGAGTCCCTAAAATTCTAGTCTATGTATTTTAATCTCCAGCTTATCTAACATGCTGTTTTAATTATCTCAGATGTTTAATATTTGCTTCATGAGTTGACTCTATTAAAATCCGATGTTTTTCACCTTTCATATATCATTCTACCAAGCTTTCTATTTCACTGCAAAAATTAAGAGAATTTCTTAAGGCACATAATTTCTTTTAGTTTTTATAATAGGTAAATGACTAATTTGTGTCATAAAAGCAGTTATAGTGACATAGCCATTACATCTGCTATAAAATGCCAAGACCTTGGCTTTTACCCAGAATTAAATGGGGTGTCATTGAAGGCTTTGGGATAGAAGAATGCCATGATTTGTAATGGGTTTTAGGAGGACAAATTGGCTGTTCTGTTGAGGACAGGCTGAAGGTTAGCAAGGGTTGATGGAAGGATTCCAGTTAGGATACCAGTTAGGTAGCTAATGGCATAGTCCAGGCTTAAGATGATGGTGAGTTGGACTAGGAGTGTTGTAGTGAATGATGTAAGAAGTGTATAGGTTTTGAATATATTCTGAAACTAGAACCAACAGGATTTCCTAATGGATTGGATATTGTGTATGTGATAAAGAGAGGAGTCAACTTAACTTTTTTTGAACTGGGCAATTGAGAGATGCCCTTGCCACCAATTGAGACGGGAAAGACTTCAGGTGATGCGGGTTTGCATATGAGAGAGCATGTTTTCCAGAGTTTAGTTTTGACTTGGTAAGTGCTATATTTAAGAGGGCAGTTGAACATATGGGCCTAGAGTTTAAGAGAGAGGTCTTTCCTGGAGATAAATTTGGAAGTCATGGGATAAAGAGAGAAAACCAGCAAGTGAGACTAAGAAAAAGCAATTATGATTGATGTAGGATGCGATCTGCAAGAGAATGGCACCTGAAAGCCGATGTAAAAGAAGTGTTCCACCATGATAACTTCTGCTCTTAGGATAAGGAAAATGATTACTAGAGCTAATCAATAGTTAGAAAATAATGTCTTAGGAAAGTCGATGCAAACTGGTACTATAAATACAAGCCCACTCGGAGTAGCTTTAAAATAAAATAGAAGCTGAAGAATTAGAGATAGTGAATAGGAACACTTTAAGTATATTTTTTCTATACAGAGGAGCAAAGAAATGAGATGGTAGCTGGCAGGGAAATGAAATCAAGAGAAATTTTGTTTTAGTTTTATTTGGAGATGTGTTTTCAGGTGCAAGAATTAGCAGCATGTTTATAAGAGAAATGTCTTTTTATAGCAGAGGGAGATAAAATGAGATAAGTGAAGGATTCCTAAAGTCAAGTTTTTGAGGTGTGGTGGGCTATGTGCCGGTGCACAGGTGGTGAGATCGAAGTTATGTAAGGACAAACATTACTCATCTTGAATGACAGTCAGGAAGATGGAGTTATGTGACCCCTGGAGAAAAGGTGAGATAGAATGGCAGAGAGTGACAGAGTCATGTGGAGATCTGGAAATAGTAAGGAACTTGGCTGAAGAGCCTGAGGCAGTTTTAAGAAAAAATTCAGAACTGTTGTTACATGAACTGACATTAGGAGTTTAAATGTCAGAGTTCTCTAGAGTCTTCAATCTAAAAAACTCTAAAACTTTTCAATCTGACAGCTTCCAGAAAGTTTCTCCTACCTTAAAATCTGAATGATCAGGCTCCATGCTCTACCTCAACTTGGGGTTTTAAAGGACATCTGCTCTGTATTTTTCAAGAATCCAGAAACAGAATCTGGAAACTCTAGAGAATGAGATACTAGGCTCTCAGGTCTTTCCCTCAACATTAATTTGCAAGGTAGAAATGGAGGTAAAGCCTTCATCCCTGAAGAACCAGTTGCCATATATGTAACAAGATGCACCATGAATTGGAGCAAACCTACAAGATGACACAGCCCAGCTATAAACGGAGGGAGGGCAGCAGAACTCAGTTGCACTATTTAAGATAATGAATAATCTCAGAATTCATAGCTCTCTCTGATAAAGTACTGGACAAATATTCAATTACAAATCAGATTTCATAACAAATGGATAAATGATAGCATGGATTCAGAAAGAGCAAGGAGTAAGCAATTTCTGTGGATGCATGAGTTGGGATTCTGCCAGAGGCAGGTTTTGACAAATAAGAAAGATGTTTCAGAGCTTCTGGGGGTATCATTTGAAGTTCTTTAAGTTTACCAAGCTCAGCAGCATTAATTAAACTTAATTAAAATTAGCACATTAAAATTTAAATGCTTGCAATTTGAAGGGCAATTTGGTTTTTTATAAAATTAAATCTCCCTGTACATAACGATCTTCTTCTATAACTTACTCTGAAGAACTGCAGTTATTGCCATGGTAAATGCTACTGTGAAATAATGCCCGTTCAGAATACCTGAATTTATATACATGGAATATTAAGAAATGCTTGACCAATTCAATTTTTTAAACAAAAAGAAATGGGAAATAAATAATAAATTTAGACCTAAAGACCAGAGTTGGAGTCATAGCTCTGAGATTTATTCAGGGTAAATTTGGGATGAGTAATTAAATTTTTCTGTCTCTTAGTTTCTTTATCTGCTGTAAAGATAAAAAGGAATAATAATTCCTGCCTTTACATTGTTATTTTCCAGGATTTAATGAGTTAAAGTATATAAATCATCCAACCTTGTCTGGAAGGTTATGGATATTTAACAGATGTTAGTTGAAACTGAATCTGAGAATGGAAGCATAGAAGTACTTCAGTGAAAAAGCTTAAAGTGTACTATTGTGTAAGACATTGACAAAAGAGAAGGAAAAAAATATTCTCTAATTTTATGCATTTAAGTGTTTGAGCTTTGGGATAGTTGTATCCATTCAAGAACCTGACGGTTTCTCAAGATTGGGTTAAACCCAATCTTCTGAATCCTCTGCCAAAACTCCCCTTATCCCAAACCTCCAGTTATTAAAAAGTCGCCATTAAAAGTTATGGGTGCTTAAACATACATGGGATATGGAGTGCAGTTTGTTTAGGAATGTGAGTGAAGAAGGCACGTAGGAGAGAAGGAACAGCCGGTGTTTTATGGTTCCATGCTTGAATTTATCAGCAGGAAAACACTTTTCATGGGTAGCTGAAATGCTTACTAAAAAAATGGAATTCGCTATTGCAGTAGACATAGTTCAGTTTATCTTTTTGTATATTTCAAGAATCTGGAAACTCTGGAGGATGAGATACTAGGCTCTCAGGTCTTTCCCTCACAGTAATTTGCAAGGTGGAAATGGGGGTAGAGCCTTAATCCCTGAAGAACCAGTTGTGATATACATAACAAGATACACCATGAATTGGACCAAACCTACAAGAAGATGCAGCCCAGCTACAAATGAAGGGAGGGCAGCAGAACTCATACAGCCACAGTATACAAAATTGTACCATATCTGATCAACTAACAACTCTGACTATATTATCTAAAATAAAACTCAGAGAAGAGATAGGGAAACATATTGAGAATATTGTTACTCCTAAATGATTACAGATTCACCCAACTGTTAAATCCAAGCCGAGAGCATTTTGGAAAAGTAATCCCAGGGCTTTGTCTGGCTTTTCCAAACTATGTGTTCAAGCTCTTACTGGTCAAATTTATTGTAAGGATTGAGAACTTCAAGCTGATGTGGTAAAGTGTGAATACATTTCAGTTCATGCATAATGACCTTGCATATAGTTTACAAGAAGGGTGAGAGATGTACTCCCTCTTGGCCAGAGCAAAGAATAGAAAGATTTGAGGGAGATAGATTTGTGCTTGGACTTTGTATTCATTTCCTAAGGCTTCTGTACAAATTACCACAAACTGAGTGACTTTAAACAACACAAATTTATTTTCTCACAGTCATAGAGGTTAGAAGTCTGAAGTCAAGATGCTGGTGGGATTCCTCTGTGTGCACCAGGCGAGAATTTTCCCTTGCTCCTTCTAGCTTCTGGTCACTGTAGTTGTTGTGTGGCCTGTGGCAGTACAATTCATTTCTGCCTCTGTCTTTACAAGCTTCTTCCTTTGTCTCTCTTCTCCTCTGTCTTTTCTGCTTCTGTCTTTTATAAGGACACATTTCGTTGGATTTAGAGCACATCCACTAATTCTATGATGATCTCATCTCTAGATCTTTAACATTATTACATCTGCAAGACACCGTGTATTAGTCTGTTCTTACACTGCTATAACGAACTACCCAACACTGGGAATTTACAAAGAAATAAGTTTAATTGATTCACAGTTCTGCATGGCTGAGGAGGCCTCAGAAAACTTACAGTCATGGTAGAAGGTGAAGGGGAAGCAAGGCACCTTCTTCACAAGGCAGCAGGGGGGATAAATGAATCCAGGAGGAAGTACTAAATACATAAAACAATCAAATTTCATGAGAACTCACTATCACAGGAACAGCATGGGGAAACCACTCCCATGATTCGATTACCTCTACCTGGTCTCTCCCTTGACACATGGGGATTATGGAAATTATGGGGATTACAAATCAAGACAAAATTGTGTGTGGGAACACAGCCAAACCATAACTCCCATTTCCAAGTAAGGTCACATTCACAGTACTGAGGACTAGGATTTGGAGAGAACTCGATTGAGCCACTACTCAATCCACTATAGATATTAAAATTTTCTTTGGCTGAAATACAACAGAAGTGAATTCAGTCACTGATAAGAAGAATGAGACAGATTTATGTGTAGGAGCCTCAGAACTAGGATGCTTCAAAACTAACCACTCCTGACTCCACCCACATGGACAGTTGTTCAGCCAGAAAGCTCTCCTTCACTCCCTTCAAATATAGCAAAAGCCTCATACCAGCTTATAAGCAGTCTTTGCCACCTATTTGTCCCTTCTTTTCTCTAACATCCAATACAAAATAACACATCTTTCAAAGTGATATACCATCCCTGGCTTCTTTGTTTACAAATTTGCATCAATTGTATATTCTGATCATTGTATTAGTGACAGTGATATGCTTGCAGCCTAATTCAGGTGAAATAATTTTTCCCCAGATCACCACATAAATAGCTATCTATTTTGAAACAAAATGTTGTGTATAATATATCGTATAATGCCTGGCTGATAAAAGTTATCACCTAAGTTGAAATCAGGAGCAACTTATAAAAAGCATGGCTTTCTGAATTAAATAAAGAGAAGCAAAGTGTTTTGAAAAGACCATAGAACTGCTGTCAGGCATTTCTGGGTCCAAATCCAATTTTTTCTACATATTAGCTGCAAATTTCTAGACAGAGTTCTCCAACTTCCTGGCCTACCTGATTTTTCATTTATAAAATGGATCTGTTAATACCTATTTCCTTGTGTTCTGTGAGGGTTATAAAAATACGGTGTCTGGCATATAGCAGGTATGTATAGCTATAATTATCCCAAATAATTCTTTTGGCAAAGCTCTATATAACAACTGCTATGGAAATTGGTTTTCTTACCTGAAAATCTGAATTTTAAGTTGCTCTTAAACATCAACAGAAGTACTTTGTAAAACTACCCATTCCTTCTTGCCAACCTTATAGTTTTGACAATTTTGAGACACATGTACCAGAGAGAATGGCCACCTATCATTTGCACTTGCTGGCTTTGCATTCTCAGGCCACCAAAAGGATGCTTCAGATGTGAGGAGGTCTCGTTACAATATGCTCAAGGTTTATTCCAACTCTCAGATTCTAAATTATTCTGATTGCCCAAGGCAAGTGATCTGACCTCTTCAATATCTCATACATATTGCCAGTGAAACAATCTCTCCAATAATAATATCTTCTTTTGGTTTTAGTGTTGATCAGCATAAACCTCATAATTGTAATTTGTTTTATCCAGATAGATGTCACTTGATCTAGTTAGTTTGGAAGGCTTTGATTAGTATCATATTGATACCTTAAAACAAATAAATGAAAAAATATTTTGAGTGATCAAGCACTTAGTGTCAATGAGGGAATTGGGCCAAAATTTAATAATATGGTTTACTTTGAAAAATCATAAGTTGTCAATTAGCTTATCTCTGTAGTTATAGGTTTTCCATAATATCCTGAGCTGTCACAGGAGCTAGGCCACAGTTTGCCCTGGGAAAAGCCAGGATTGGAGATAGAATCAGTAACAAGGCAGGCAGACCCTTGATTGAACATGAAGAGTCAAAAGCAATGAATCAGCATAAATGAGAATTGCATGCCTTGGCAATCTACAAATGGCTTAGCTCATGATATGACTTGCCTTGGTAGGCCTACTACACTGGAAAGAACATGAGATTATTAATTCGACATGTCCATAGAACAGACCAGGTATCAAAGATGAAAAAGAGCAAAGTTTACTACTATTGGTAAGGGGAGGATATCTCATCTAAGAAAAATAATTATCTATTTGGAGACCGTAGAGATGGGCAACAAGAGACAGCTTGGCTCATGGATGGCTCTGGATAGCATAATGGGGGATACTAAGGTTATGTCAGGCAGGAACATAGATATGGGCATTTTGCACCAACCTAATACACCAAGAAAAATGGAGGATGGAGATGTGTGGTCAGCGTTTAACACAGGTAAGAATATAGTTTTCAGGAAATAATTCAATGAGTTAGGAATTCAACTTAACGTTCAAAATAATTCTGCCATTTATTGAGCGCTTACTATACATCTTAGAAGGATGATGCAGAAGCCAGGATAATCCCTTCAGGCCAGAGAGAGAGGCATAAAGCTGCTTCCATGTGCTCAACTGCGAATAAAATGTGAACTAAGCCTGTATCTATCTTGGTTACTTTTTTAGAGGGAGAGGGAAAGGGAGATATCAGGCATCTATAAAAGTGCCTCATATATTATATGCCTTTAAGAATACTTGTTGGAAATAGCATCCTCTGAAATGTACTCAGAAATTTTCTTTAGTGATTTCTAATGTTATAATAAAAATAGATCTCAGGATGAAGGTGAGAAAAAATACCATCTAATCTCACAGTTAGAAACTGAATTTCAATCATTACAGACCAATAGCCTGTCTTCTAGATTGTGGTCATTTCCTGCCTATAATAACAAGTACCTAATGTCAGGTAGCCACAGACATGTCTTCTTCTTTACTCACCTGTGGCCACTTAAAATGTCATTTTCCCACCTTTTCTTATTGTAGCTAGTTCTATACTGCCTTGCCCCACTTCTTAGAACTAAATGCCAAATGTCAGGTGAAAACTGGTTCAAGGACTGGAAAAAAATTACCCGGTAGAGTTACATACAGTGATCCCTTGTGTGTGTGTATGGACCGAGAATGGGACCAAAGTTAACTTCTAAGGTCTTCTAGGAAACATGTAAAGGAAAGTTACTATTTAGATTTGTTTGCCTTTCAGACTTTTTAAAAATAACTTTAGTTCAAAGATGAGAAAGCGTGAAATTTTAAGTGGGATAGGCAACACCCAAGACAATATCCAAACAGAGAGACTGCAGGCAATGCCGTAGGCACCTATAGGCATGTAATGACTTGTCTCTGAATAAGCCTGGGAAACAGAAAATTCTTGCTCCTGCAATAACTGTTTTTGCTACAGTATCAAATTTTCCAAACTCTCTTGGCCTTGTTTCCTAATCTATAAAAGAAGAAGGCTGAACTAGGTAATCTAATGTTATTTGCCACATTGACACTCTGACACTCAATGAGTGTTTCTTACATGTGTGGTCCTTTCTCTGTTGCACTTTTCATTTTTATTTATTCAACTCTAATCTGAATGTGCTCTACCCTTTCACTATGGGAAGTGTGTTTTTGGAAGGCTGATTGTCCTATGTGCATCAATCTGAAGCTGATTTCTGCAGTGAGCATCTGTTGCCACAGGTAAGAGGCTGTGGTGAATCTCTGCCTCTCAAACATGTGTGAGTCTGCGTTTGCCAGGCAGGGGACAGAAGGGGAGAATCGCCTGCAAAAACTGAAATTCCCTTAGGAAAAATGGCTAATGCGTGCTGAGCTTAATACTTAGGTGATGGGTTGATAGGTGCAGCAAACCACCATGGCACACATTTACATAAGTAACAACAAACCTGCACATCCTGTACATGTACCCCAGAACTTAAAATAAAAATAAAAAAAAATTAATGCAAGAGGAAAAGAAGACTGAAATGGTTGAAAAATTATTAAATATCTCCAAGAAACATCCATAAGTAGAAAAGCAGAAGACACAGACTCAAACACTTGTCAACCAAGCAAAATATGAAAAAGGAGAAAAAAGTCCTCGTCTCCATGTTCTTTGTCTCCCCCAGAACCATCTTCTCCACTGGAGAAGAGAATCAAGGGGAAGTTTGCACAGGGTTCAGGCTGAGAGGGTGAAAAGAGGGTGCTAGACTCTGTAGTGGGGAAAACAAAGTTATTTTCAAGGGTCAATACTAACATTTAGATGACTAATACAGCTTTGTGTAACTTAAAATAAAAAGTACTTGAGAAAATCAAGAGTTAAGTTCGAAGTAAGCACTGTTATGGAGCCTCAGAAAAACTATGAAAGCTGGAATAACATTTGACTTCTACAAATTAAAAAAATCAAATAGCAGAAAACCTTCGTAAGTGCAGAAAACCTTCATAAGGACAGAAAGCCTTAAATCATCTTAAAAATAGTATGAATGACACTTTTTCAATCACTAAAAATATCTGTTTCATGACTCCTTGTACCAGCCATTGCTTGGTGCTAGGAATAAAAAATGAGCATAAATAGATATGGTCTCTCTTCTCATGACCCTTATAGTTTGATGAGGAAGACAGATATTGACAAAAATTTAATTTTACATTAAACTTGGATCAGTGCTAAGAACAGAAAAGCCAGAGTACTATGAGATAATATTATAGAGAAATATAACCTAGTAAGTAATATTAAGGATTAATTTCTTTAAAAAAAATGATGAATTAAGACCTGAACAGCAAATGGTAACAAACGAGGAGAAGCGGAGCAATCAGTGCTCCATTCAGAAAAACAGCACAGGTTAAAGCCCTGTGGAGGAGAAATTAGGGGGCATGTTGAAGTTGAAGACTAATATACCTGAAATAGAATGCAGCTGAAGTGGAGGCCTATAGTAGACTACGAGGAAGAGAGAAATATTACACAATTAGATTACAGAAGTAAGTGAGGGCAAAGCACAACAGACCCATGGGCCATGGTGAGGAACCTGATCCTTGTCCTAAGACTTGTAAGAAGTGCTTTTAACTGAAAGTGGAAGGAACAGGGAAGTTTTGTTTTGGTTTCTGTTTTGGTAACATAATCAGGTTTACTTTTAAGATAAAATATTTTATTCATAACATGAAATAAAATATATATATTTTTTAAATCTCCTGTGTGGAGAACAAAAGGGATATTTGAGAATTATTGTAGACATAGCAATTAGGGGAGTGGAAGTAGTAGAAATAAAAAGAAATGCTGGAAAAATGGTAAAGACAACTTATGGGAGAACAGCATAACTAGATGAAATAAGATACGACTCACTGTGATTTTTTTTTTTTTTTAAAGAGGGGTATACATGGGGAAAACAATTGGTTCAGCATAGGGCCTGTTAATCTTGATGGACTCCTGAAACATTAAAAAGTTTTTCCAAATAGGCTATTGGGAGCTCAGAGGAAATACCTACCCCAAATATTGTGGTAAAAAATCTTAGGGTGGTAATACAGTTTGGATGTTTGTTCCCTCCAAATCTCATGTTGAAATATAATCTCCAGTTTTGGAAGTGGGACCTGGTGGGTGCTGTTTGGATCATGGGAACAGATCCTTTATGAATGACTTGGTGCTATTTTCATGGTAATGAGTGAGTTTCCCTTCTATGAGTTCACAGGAAAGCTGTTTTTTTTTAAACAGCCTAGCACCTCCCCCCTCTTTCTGTGGCTCATGCTCTTACCATGTGAGTCACCTGACCCCCTTCACCTTCTGCCATGATTGGACACTTCCTGAGGCCTCAGCAGAAGCAGATGTCAGCACGTTGCTTCCTGTACAGCCTGCAGAACCGTGGGTCAGTTATATCTCTCTTCTGTATAAATTGCCCAGCCTCAGGTATTTCTTTATAGCATTGCAAAAATAGACTAGTACAGATGGAGAATATCACCTACGAAGAGACATTGAATAAGGGGAAAGAGGTCATAGGAGCAAAGCTTGAGGAATTCCATTAATTACTACATAGATGAAGATGAGTCTGCAAAGAAGAACGATAATTAGCCAGAGAAGCAGAATAAAAATCATAAGCATGAAGCTTCATGGAAATCAAAGGAAAGAGTGTTTTAATAACTGCCAGAGCTTCTGAAAGATCAAATAACGTAAGTCCTGAAAATTAATGGGGCTAAAGGAAATTAATAGTATGGAAGTCACAAGTGGCAGAATGAGAATGGTTTTTACTGGAATGATGGGGGTAGGTGTCAGACTACATTGAATTAAGGATAAAATCATAGGTGAAGAATGGGTATAAAATATAATCATAATAATATACTGTAATAAGAATAAGGGAAAGGAGAGAGATGGGGTGGCAATCAAAGACAAATATGAATTTCAGAGAGGGAATATTTTTATTTGCTTGATTTTTCATTTTAGAGCTTAAGCTGATGTAAAAAATTTAGATTATAGAGAGTAATTAAATATACAAGAACATAATTTAAGGGATTTCATGGCATTTAAAAAAATCAGATGAAAGTTGATTATGGGCATAACATGAGATATAACCAGTAACTATCAAAAACAAAGCAAACAAAACAAAACAGGAACAGGTGTCTTAATATAAGGGTGATAGTGGTAGAGACAGGAGGCAGGAAAATTCTGGGCAGAAGAGGGTGGGTCCCAGCGAGGGCTGCATTCTCAAGCCGACAAGCCTGAGACCATGGCCCAAAGTGAGAACTTACATCCCTGTTTTCCCACTCGAATGTTGCTTTTTCCAGAACCACCCATGCCCCCTCCCCGACCCCATCCTGTGCCTATAAAAACCCAAGACTCATCTGGCAGAGAGGAGGAGCAGCTGCATGTTAAAGACTATGGTGGGATGTCAGAGAAAAGCAGCTTGACTTCAGAGGGACAGCTTGTTGGCATAACTTCGGAGAAGAATCTGGACTTTAGGGGAAGATTACCTTCCCTCCCGTCTGCTTTTCAGCTCCTCTTCCCACTGAGAGCCACCTCCATCAGCAATAAAATCCTCCACAATTACCATCCTTCAATTGTTCATGTGACCTCATTCCTCCTGGATGCCAGACAAGAACTCAAGAACCATGAGTATGGATGTAAAAGACTGTCACACTGACCTTTTCCCTCGTGGGCAGAAGGCAGCCATCTCACGCAAAAAGGGAGAGGGTCCGCTGAGCTATCAACACTTAAGCCAACTGCCGACGGAAGAGCTACAAAGAGCACTGTAACACTCCCCCTGGGGCTTCAGGTGTTGGAGGCACCCCCACACCGCAAGATGCTGCTGCAGAGACAGCACAGAATTAACTCCTGCTGGTGTCCCAAAACATTCACCCCACCTCCTGCACCTGCTTACCTGCGCGCCCCCTCCCATGAGGGGTGCAACGTATTAGGTCCTAATGAGAAGAGTTCTGCCAATGCCAGCGCGGACAGCTCACTTCAGCACTTACTTATGTGCTCCAGTACTCACCTTGTTTGCTGGCGTGCTACCTTCTGCAAGGAGTTGAGAGCTGTGGGCTGAGTAAACAGGTCACCCCCTTATGAGTCCTGTGAGGGGATGAGGGAAATACCTGCTTCAATAGCCTCACTTGCTTTAGAACTGCCAGGTCATCAGTGGCCTGTGGGCTACACAGGAAGTGTACTGTAGTGTAGTGCAGCGCAGTGTACTGTAGTGTAGTGTAGTGTAGTGTAGTGTAGTGTAGTGTAGTGTAGCGCAGTGTAGCGTAGTGTAGTGTAGTGTAGTGTAGTGTAGTGTAGTTTAGTGTAGTGTAGTGTAGTGCAGCGCAGTGTAGTGTAGTGGTTAGGACACAATCTCTAGACACAAACTGCTTAGTTTAAAATCCCAGTTTTGGGATTTTACTTACTCTCTATGTGATTCAAGTCAAACATAACCTCTTCATGCCAGAATTATCTTTCCAGTAAAAAAAGAGTTATAATAGCATATACTGCATATGGTCATTTTGAGGCTTAAATATTCTATATATTTATATGTTATATACATATACACACATATACATACATATATATACTTTTTAGATGTATCCAGTAATATGACAGTAAGCTCTATAAATAAGTATTAGAAATTATGATATAAGTAACATTATCCTGAAATTTTCAGTAGAACAATTCTATGTGACATAAACTAATGTTTATTTTGGTCTTTTTTTTCAATTAGGTTTTTCTTGCCCACATTTGAGAAATGGGGCAGCTATGTATATCATCCACATTCCATACATGAATACCTCTCTTAAGAATTTTAAGATCTTCAAGCCCACCAACCACACTGCAACAATCCATTTCATTTACTCTGTGCATCTGTACAGATTGCTAGATTGCTAGCTTATGCCAGGCATTACACTGATAAAATAAAGATGGATATGACACAGTCCCTTCCTTGAGTCGCAAAATGAGGGAGACATAGGCATAGTGGAAAAAAATGGCAAAATTTTACAAAAGAAAAATGAGTCTGTGGGTACACGAAGAGTTGAGGGCACCAAATGGAGAGATAGTGACCTTCTACCATAGTTTCTTTGCTGGACGAGTCAGGTCTGCTGCATAGTGCTACTGATTCTGGCTTAGTTGGATGGGTAACAACTTGTCTTCATTCTGTGAAGCATGGATCTAACAGAGGCCTAAAGGTAGCATCAAATGGTGAAGCCAGATAAACTAAAACCAGATCTCTCAGTCCTGTCTGTGCATTAGAATTATCTGGAGAGCTTTTTAAAAGTATTCATATTTAGGTCTTCCACCAGAATAATTAAACCAGAATTCTGGGGATGCGAGGTCAGTCATCAGTATTTTTTAATACAGTTGGAATTAATGGGCAGCTCAAGTAGAAAACCACTGGTCTCAAGTGTCAAGTCAAAGGAGAAACGCACAGGGGCAGAAAAGAAGCATGCACACACCATAGACCCTAGCTATCCAAAGTGTGTACCATGAACCAACAGTGTCAGCATCATCTTGGAGCTCATAGAAATGCATAATCTCAAGGCTCACCCCACTCCATTCCACAATTTCATAAGTTTCTCTAGAATTCATTTGCACATTAAAATTTGAGAAGCTCTGCCATAGATTTTTGATAATTACAATCACCTCTTATCTCTTCTCCCTGCTTCTGCCCTCACTCTCTGGAGTTTATATTGCTGAGCTTATATTGTTGAAGACTAAGTATCTGTAATATCTGAGCTTGCCTGAATTGCTATAAAATGAATTCTCTAGATTGCCATTAAAAGAACAAAACTACATGCTGATGAGAACAGATATCAGAAAGCAGGCAATGTTGAACCAGAAATCATGGGTGGAGAAACTGCCCTGTAAATGCTGAACCTACCTAAAAAGATTACCATATTTCAGCAGCCTAAGACCAGGACTCACATCTGTTTTACCAGGACTTAAAATCAGGGTAGCAATGTCGGCAATAGCACACTTGTAACTAAAGTTCTATTCTCCCCTTCTGCCTCCTTATCAAGATGACAAAGTGTAACCCATACTGGGACAATCAGAAATACATCTAATATTCTTTTGACTCATTCTTGGAGTGGTGCTAAAATCCAGTAATGGACTTGGGTGTGAAGGAAGATCTGCTGCAGAAGCATTGCTTTAATTATTGGAGGACCTGATGCTAAAATGAAAGACCTCTTCAAGAATTGGGTTACTGTCAGCCAAATGGGAAAAGAGCTTGAAAATAACTGTCTTTGGAATTGGTATTGCACACTGATTAAATTTTTCTAACTTTAAAACCATAGCAAATCCATAATTTATTGAGTAATAAACCTGAAGCCAAAAATAACAGAAATGTCTCTTTGTTCTGAACCACAGAATTCAAATAGCCACCTATTTTTATGTCAAAATTGGGGTAGGGAGTTCAGAAGATTCCCGAATGTATCAACTAAAAGCAATATTTTAAGACACAATATTTTCTTGTTATTTAGTTCTTAATCATCTGCAAAACTTTTAAACATATTTTCCCACTTAATCCCTACAATGTCCTTATAGAATGTGAATTACTTACAATCAAGTTTTTGCTGCAAAAAAAATCAGATTCAGAACACATCTGGAGTTAAAATCACATAACAGTTTTGGTTAGATCCATGTCCTTGCTATATCTATACCAGAACCAAACCATTTGACACCAAAATTCAAACCCACTCGACGCCATTAAATGATTTCTCTAATGCTTTGATTAATCACATTCTTGAGAATTGGGAACCTTTCTTTTATTTCTGTTGCCCAAAGAGTTTGAAGAAAAGCAGTAGAGGTTCTCATCAACTGGCTTCTATATTTTGCAACTGGCAAAGAGTTCCCAACTTCATTCTCCCAATTCCCTTAAGAAGGAAAAAAGCAGTGTCCTCAAAGCATAATCCCAATTCCATTCAAAGGAAATTCTATTTTGTTTGTTGCTTATTGAGAGAGCCCAAGTGCCTTCTCAAATCAAATTGATTCCCAAACAAATCAGAGTAGCTTTTGTTTACAGCAATGAATGCTGTGCAAAGAGAGAGAGTCTCTGTTGGTCCTGCGTTAGATTTCAAGCAATTAGTCCATCACAGTCAGGATTTATGGTACTATTTTAGTCACCAGCTATAAATATAGAAGAGGTCTGTTCTTGTTGTTGTGATTGTTTGTTTGTTTGTTCTGATTTGAATTGAGCACTGATTAGCATAGAAAAATCAGCTCATAAAATGAATGCCAACATTTAAACAACAATTACAGAGATGCAATTAAAACTTAATGTTGGGAGATTTTTTTACCCTACGGGAGAACATCTGCCCAACAGCCAGGTGGGCACACGTGAATGGTGTAAGAGGAAGACTGCCTGCTAACCTGATTTTCAAGGGAGAAATCTATACTGCATGAAGATCACACAAGAGGGTTGTTTTGTCCTGAAAGGAAAGATTGAGGCAAGGGCCAAATAATGTGGACATATTTTAATTTTGAATCCATAAAAAGGATTAAAAACTGTCTCTGAGTATAAAAAGAGAAATTAACATAATTACTCCATTTCTATCCAATTAGAGAGCATCTGCACTGTATTTATATGTGGATTATTTCCCCACCTCTGGCTAATCTTCTCAACTTATGGGAGGTATTCAGTCCCTACCCTTGACCTAATGTTATCTTATTTTTATTTTCTTTAGTTTCTGTCCTTCATGATGTTAACTCATATTCTGTATCTTTACAAACTTCCTCATGTTCTTTTTGGGATGAATACAAAATCAAACCATCATCTTTCTTTTTGAAAAAAAAATGTTTTCTGACAGACTGGCTGTCTGTCAGAAAAATGATCTCTCTAATGCTCTCTGTTCTCCAAATCTAAGACTTTGTTATATATTTGTGCTGGGAATAAATGATACAGGAACCTAAAAGACTCCAATTCAATTCTTTTGAGAGAATTACCCTAGAGAAGACACTGTCCACCCAGATGATTCCTCTGGCTTGAAACATCTGGGGACAGAAATTTCATCTTCTATATTTACATATGCCTACCATCTAGCTCAGTGTTTAGTTCAATATATCTCATTAAATTTTTTTTATTAAATTGCGGAATTGCAGGAAAAATGGTAAAATGTCTACTGGATGGTGCATGCTCAAGTAACCTGTCCTCAGGAAAATGTATGTGAAATGGTAACTTTTAGGTTGAGTTTCTGGGGATCTTGAAACTCTGAAATTAGTATTAACTGAAACTGTGAGATATCAAAGTTACTAAGGCATTGACCTTTTTAATAAAAATTTTAGGCAGCAGCAAGGGGTAGGAAATATAATTTCTGATTGCATAGAAGTATTCCACACTGAGCTGGACAGAAATTCTGGCTCATACACAGGAGAGTAATTAAATGCACAGGTTGACAGACTCAGATTTGAAATTAAGTTCTACCATTTATTACTGTTATTACTGTGGGCAAGTCATTGGAACTCTCCATGATATACTTCCCTCACCTATAAACTGGAAGAAATAATAATACCTAGACTATAGAATTGTGGTGTAAGTGTTACAAAGGGAAGAGCTTAGTGGAATGCTTGCACATGATATGTAAGCAATAAATATTAGTGGTGCTGGTTTTCTCCTCACTGAGTTTGATCACAGGCTTAAGTCTCTTCTTGGGTCACCATGAGTTTATCTTGCAGGACATTCCTTGCCCACACTCTTTGGCACATCATTTTATCTCTCTACTGCCTCGTTCTCATGATCACACAAGTAGTTTATAATAGCTCGCATTTCTAAATCTTTCCTCTAGTACCCTATGACCCCCTCTAGCTACAATTCTACTTTGCAGATGCCCTGTATAGTAAACTCCTGTGAGCTATCACATTGTTCACTTCTGGACTTCTTTCTTTCTTTCCTTTCTTTTCTTTCTTTTCAGATGGAATTTAGCTCTTGTTGCCCAGGCTGGAGTGCAGTGGCACCATCTCAGCTCACCGCAACCTCCCCCTCCCGGGTTCAAGCTATTCGCCTGCCTCAGCCTCTGTGTAGCTGCGATTACAGACATGTGCCACCACGCCCGGCTAAGTTTGTATTTTTAGTAGGTTTCTCCGTGTTGGTCAGGTTGATCTCGAACTCCCGACCTCAGGTGATCTGCCCGCTTCTGCCTCCCAAGTGTTGGGATTACAGGCGTGAGCCACGCACCTGGCCATAGTTCCCTTTTTCTATTAACCCACTTTCATTTGGCCTTCATCCCCATCACTCTGCAAAAGCCACGTGTCAGCGTAACTAATATAGCCCTCATCTTTTCAAATCCATTGGTCAATACTCAGTCCTTATTTGATCTCTTGGAAACATTTGACACAGTTGGTTATTTCTTCTTTCTTAAACCCTTTAGTCACTTGGTTTCAGGGAAATTCCTTTCTTCTGGTGTTTCTCCTTTCTCATTGGCTGCTTCTCAGTTTTACTTGCTAGGAACGCCTCCTTGTCCCTAAATGTAAACTTTATCAGACCCCAGGCATTTCCCTCTTGTAGCTACATATACTCATTCATAAAATAACTTCACCTGATTCCATAGCTTTAAAAACATTTTGTTTGCTGATTCCTTCTGCATTTGTATTGCTATTATTGCCCTCTTCCCTGAGTTGCCACTAACATATTCAAGTGGCTCCGTATCTCTACTTAGGTTTCCAATAGATATTACAGCCTTCTCATGTCTTGATTTTACCCTGAAGCTTCACTCAGGTTTTTTCAGTAAATAACGTCCCTCTTCATCCATTTGGTCAGGGAAAGGGAAAAAATCTTAAAATACAAACTCTTTCTTGTGTTCTCCTTCTTTCTTGGGCATCATCTTCCTGATTCAGCACCACCCACATTAACTGTCTTGCTGATCCTCAACTATACAAAATAGTTCATCTCAGGATCATGACTGTTGATAATCTTTTATCTTTGATGGTCCTTTTGCCTTCCTGAGATGACCCTTTTCTATATCTTCACAATTTGTGCTCCTTCAATCACTCTAAATGTCACTTCTTTAGGCAGGTCCTTCCTGAACACCTTATCAAATAGGGACTCCACCATCATTTATTTCCCCTGTCTTACAATTCATTGCATAGCTTTATTTTATTATTTTTTAAGTTTTGGTAATTATATGATTAGTGTATTCATTTGCTTCTTGAGCATCTCACTCACTGAACTGGAAATGACAAGCAAAAGTTGCTACCTTGATGCTCAAAGGAGAACACTACACCCAAAAGGCTCAAGCCAATGAACAAACACGTAAGAACTTACAAGCAACTATCCTGCCTAGGACATTGAGCTCCCTCCTTTTTTTTTTTTTTTTTTTTTTGACTCCTTCCTTTGAACAGATGATTCAGGCATTGACTGTTAACTTAAAGCAACCCACACATTAACACACTATTCCCTTATATATACTGCTAGTTGTCTTGTTCCCTTTCTCTCTGTCTCCCCTCTTCCCCCTTCTCTCTCTCTATGTCTCTGTCAATGTTTTTATTTCTCTCTGCATCTTTATTTCTGCTTCACATGACTCAGGGATGGAGTATAGCTTTTCCATCTTGACTCACTGCACCCTCCCTGCCCAAGATCTGTAAGTAATAAACCTTTGAATGTATTTTATATTGTGTTGGTATTAATTTTACAACTTCCATGAGAAGAACCAGGGGCTACCTTAAGCCAGGTGTTCCCTGAAATACTGGGGAGAACACAAGGTCAGGCTCCCAGTGCCAGACTGATAGACAATTACAAACCAGAAATGAGTCAGACAAGAGCTACAAAGATGTTTGCCAGTATAAACAAGTTACTGTGTGAAGGGCCCCTGATCATAGGTGAGACAAGCAGGCATTAATGCCAGGTAGAAGGAGTATTCCATGAAAGGCATAATGTAAACAGCCACTTCCATCTTCCTGACATTTCCCATTGGAGCAGATTTTCTGGCTGCTCTGGTACTAGAACCCCAGTTTAGCTGAAGGCTCTAAAAAATACCTACCAGAATTTAAGCTCAATTAAACTAAGACCTTTGTCCATTTCTTCACTGTGTCCCCATCTCCCTGATTATAATAATTATCCAAAAATATGTGTTAAATGAGTGAACAGTAAAGATGGGACTTGATTACAGAAGAATCTCATTCATACTCAGGCTTTTGAAAGCCATGTGCAGAAAATGTTTATTCTATATTTTTAAAACCTTGGTATTCTCATTTGTGTTCTTAAAGTTCTCAGACACTGAAACACCCCTGAAAGCAGAAGCACAAAATTAGTAGCTCTGGCCCTGTCATGTACTATTTGAGTCCCCAAGAGAAAGTCACTTAAACTAGCAATTAAATTACTCAAGTTTGTAAAATGGCAATGATGATACCTGCCATTGCTAACCTAGAGAATTGTCAAATGAGGAAAGAACCCATCATTGATCATGCATCTACTATATATCAGGCACTGTATGTCTCTCACACGTCTTTTCTTATTTATTACAATGACTTTGTAACTTATTTCTTTGACTTCACCCAAGGAATCCATTAAAAATGACCTTGGAATAATTATAAAAATATAAACGTTCTCTTTCTTAATGACCAGGACACTTTCCTGTAGCTCTCCATTGAGTAGGTAATGAAGGCAAAACTCCTTTCAGTTGCAAAGACAACCTGTAAGTTCTGGCTCCTGCCTCATTCTCCTTAATTTCCTACATCTCAGCTTCTATCACCTGAAGTTCTCAAAATATCATCCACTTTCTGGTCCCTAAATAAAACAATCTGTTTCTCTCTATTTAATTCTGTATTTTCTGTCTATTTTGCTTGGATTTCCTCTCCACTTTTTGTCTACCTGTCAAACTCCCAGAGACAGGTAATCAGTTGCATGAATTCTACACTGGAACATCCCAACCTCCACAAGAGTTAATCACCTTATATTATTTCTATATTTTTATATGTAATCATCATCCTTAATACATTGTACTGTTTTTTAATTGCCATATATACTATAAGTTCCTTGAGGGCTATAACCAATTCTAGTCATCTTTGTATCTTCAGATAATAAGCACACAGTTAATGCTCCATAAACATTGGTTGGAAGAATTAATTTTCTCATATAATATTATAACTTTCATTCTATTAAGTTGGTGTTACTATTCCCATGTTTATCAAAGAACATTATATAAAGGTGTCATCAATATTGACTAATTTTGTAAACATGTAAGATTAATTTGAACTTAATGTATGTCTAAGTGTGAGCCTTTGTACTTTTTTTATATATAGTAGTATTCAATGATTTGCCCTTGGGTCAAAATAGTACTCAGTAGGTTTTTCAAACCATACATATCAGCTTTATACAATAATAAGAGTGCTAGAAGTACTTCTCAAATACTAATAATACTAAAATATTAAAATATTTTAGTATAATATTAAAATATTGTAATATAATATTAAAATAGTCTCATTTGGCCTCCTCATTTATTCCATAGTCTTTTCTAAAGAATGTCTGGATTCTTTGAAAATTACTAAGCCCTAGGTCCATTTATTGACATTAATTAAGACAAAGAATAGAGATAATTGATTGGGAGAAGCCAGAGCTGCATTTATTTACATAAGAAAGTGCAGAAAGAGTGTACAGAGTTTGATGAATGTTAGGGGACATGAGGTGCAATGAGGGAGATGGAGAACAGGAATTGGAATAAGTGACTCTTGAGAAGACAAGTGGGAGTGGAAATGCTTGAAGAGTATTTGGGGGACATTTTCCTGTGTTTTATGTCACAAAGTCTTTTATGCTGCTTCTCCAAAGGACACAATATTGCATTTTATTTCAAGGCTTTAGAAATCAACATAGTAACTTTTAAAACACTAGACCACAGAGAAACAAACCTGAAAAAGTAAGAATAGAAGACCCAGAATTACTTGCTTTATATTGGAAACAGGGAGCCACTATCTCTACTATCAGGGGGTGTGTATGTGTGTATGTGTGTGTAAAATATATATATATATACTTTTATATAATATAATACATACTTATATTTAATTATAAATAAATATATATGATATACATATTATATTTATTTATTTTAACAAGAAAAGTTCAGTATAGATACACTCAGCTCACAAGACTATATATACTGAAAATGACTATAAAATGCTCTGGTCGAAATACATCACAGCCTATCATTTCTTGCTAGTAGCTCTTATTTATTCATTCGACCTATATTTATTAAAAATTTAAATCTGCAAGAACCCGTGTGGGATAGTGGAAAATCTCCTCCTTCACCCCTAACCCCAAAAACTCACACCAGCATGTATACACACACACACACACACACACACACACACACACACATTTCCACTCACACACATATCCAAACACAGGCTTAAGAAGAAAGAAGGTGATTAACCAGTCCTAGAATAAAAATTAAATTCTGGAGAAGTGAGTGTTCAGAATTCATGTGAAAGAACTGAGAACCTAATATAGAGGAGAGAAATTTTGGGGGCCAAACCCAAGTATCCAGAATAGGAATCAAGGTCTGGTATGTGATCTGATTGAAGGCCTGACACAGGAATAATATGGGGAAGAAGAAGAAGAAAGAAGATGAAAGAGGAAGAAGATGAAGAGGAAGAAGAAGGAAGAAGAAGAAAGAGGAGGAGAAGGAGGATAAAGAGAAAGAAGAAGGAGGAAGAGGAAGAAGAGGAGGAGGAGGAAATGGAGAAGGAGGAGGGGAAAGAGGAAACGGAAGAAGAAGAAAAGAAGGAGGATGAGGAAGTAGAAGAGGAGGAGGAGGAAATGGGGAAGGAGATGGAGAGGAGGAGAGGGGAAGGAGGAAATAGAAGAAGAAGAGGAAGAGGAAGAAGAAGGAAGAGGAGGAGGAGGAGAATGAGGAGGAGGTGAAAACATACTAGGAACAAGTAGTGGAGGAAAAAGGGGATACTGAATGACTGCCCCAATGCTCCATGCAGCAGCAGGAATAAAACTATTGGGTGAGTTTGGCTGGCTATGGGTAGAGATTGAACCCAAATACATGGCTGTTTAATATGCGCAAAGAGTCTTCAGTATTTTATATTCTAAATTGGAAGACAAAGCTGATTATACTTATAATAATCATTAAGCTTTGGAGTTGTTACAGCTTGTTTATTGTTGCTTTTCAGAAATTTTATCAGATTCTTCAGTATGAATTGTCTTACTCAAATTTCATAACAACACTGTGAGTAGTTAATATTATTTTGCCCATTTTCAGGTGGGGAAACTTGAAAAATGACAAATAAGTTATTCAAGTCATTCATCTAGTAGATGAGAGAGCAATGTTTCATTTAATTAAGAAAAAGAAACTATAATACACAGCCCCCATTCAAAAACAGCGTGAGGTAACCACTACCAAGTACTGTAAAGAAAAAACAAAATGCGGGTGGAGATACTATTATAATCAGAGGTGTTTGGAGGTCATTTGGCAGGCTGACATTGATTTGGGCTATGAAGAATGAACAGTAACGATCATTCTCACTTCAGTTAATATAAACATTATTATTCTTATTAGTAGCACTGGACAACTAATTAGAAATAATTTTTGATAACACACTATCTTCCATTCCCCACATCTATTCTGTCAACCCATATTACCAGCTTTACTTTTGAAATACACCCAGATATATCAATTTGTGCTTATAATGGAGGATTGTGTAGCAGACTAAGGCTCTCATCAAAATCAACTAGAAAGTCCAGATAAAAATTACAAGCAAATCAACACACACACACACACACACACACACACACACACACACACACACACAGTTGAATGTGATAAGAACATGCTGAGGTAATAAGGACTTGAGAACCTAAGATCTTTGAAGGAGGAAAGTCACACAGAGGTGGGCTAACAATCTGCATACTAATTTTCTTCTTGGGATATTTGCTTATTTGTGGCCATATCAATGTCCTTCATAAACAGAGAAGACAGTGGAAATTTTAGCCATATGATAGAGATGGGAAGATGGCAATTGGAGTCTGGATTTTCAAAGACAGCCAGGACTTGATGGGCTAGTATACTAGACAGAAAACAAAGAAATAAGGAAGAAAGGCTAACACTCAGTTATTTTCCACTTAAGCTATTTGCCTGTTTCTTAAGCTGTTTAGGGATAAAAGCTAAGAAGCTAAGCAGAAAGCTGCTTAAATGTAGAGCAAAATTTTAAGCAACCTCAAAGAACTTAGCAGAGACAAATGAGGTACTAGACCTTTCAAGAAATAAGAGCCCTTAAAAATACCAGAGACCATTATTTTAGGCTCCTAGAGATATGCATCTTAGGCAGGAGCAAAGTAGAGATAGATGGGGCTTTTTTTTTCAGTCAAAAATGAATACTGCACCAAGGAAGAGGAAAAAAAGGAAAAAAAAAAACACATTAGAAACAGACCTATGGATGGAGTTATCAAAGGTTTTAAAATTGTGATTAATATCAACAGTAAAGTAGATGACAAGAAATATAAATCACTGAGAACTGGAATCTATAAATATAATCAAATTAAAACTAAAAATTAAAAAAATAAAATAACTAGAATTAAGAATGGAATGGATGGATTTTACTACAGATTGAATATAGTGAAAGAGACAATTAGTGAAGAGATAGATCAGTAGGAAATATCCAAGCTGAAATACAGAGACTAAACAGAATAGAAAATACCAAAAAGAGAGTATAATAAATTTATGGAACAGAACAGTTCTAGAATGGGATGAGATACCAAATGCAGGAGACATAACATTTAAATATGTAATGACCAAAAATCTTCAAAAACTTATAAGAAAACATTAATATATTGCATACAAGGGCAGCTATAAGTACAAGCAAGATAAATACAAGTAAGTAATTCCTAGTTATAACAGAGTAAAAATGTTGATATAAAGACCAAATTTAATAAAAGCAAACTATGTAAAATAACAGATATAATACTTTAAAGGATCAATAGTAAGATTTATCACTGATTTCTCACAGAAACATGTAAGCCAGGAGACAACAAACTGACAGACTTTAAATATTTAAAATATGACTGTCAATTTATTCAATATTCAGTAAAAACATAACAGTGAAATACTTAAAAAGTAACAGTGATATAAAGACATTTCCAGAAAAACAAAAACTGAGAGAATTTGTAGCCCATATACTCACTCTGAAGGAAATACTAAGGGGAGTATATTCAAGCATAAGAAATAATAAAGCAGTAAGAAAATTAAATCCAGATGGAAATATGAACATGAATGAAGGATTACAGAATGATACAAATAGTTAATATGTAAGTAAATCAACATAGATACTGCCATCTTAAACAGTAATACTACAAATATTTGTAGAATTAAAATGCATGAAGACAATAACAAAAAAGCAAAAGGAAGGTAGAAACAGTTAAAGTGCTCTAAGGTCCTAGAAAATGTATTCATTTGTATTAAATTATGATAATAAGCCAAAGGTGATTCCTGTCATGTCTCAGAGAAGGCAGAAATTAATGGCAAATTATTTAGTATGAATAACAAGGAGGTGTTTAACAAGGAGAAATAAAGTGATAAAATATTTAATCTAAGAAAAGGCAGGAAGTGAGATAAAATGAAACATTATACATGTAAGAAAAAAATTTTTAAATAGTAAGATAGTAAATATAAAGCCAAATATATTAGCACTTATGTTGAAAATAAATGTCTCACAAAGTGTCAATGATCAAAAAAAGTGGAAAATAATAAGGGCTGGTGAGAGTGTGAAAAAACTGGAATACTCATATACTGCTGGTGGGAATGTAAAATGGTGCAGCTGTTGTAGGAAAACAGTTTGGCCGTTCCTCAAAAAGTTAAACAGAATTACCATCATCTAGCAAGTTCACTCCTAGGTATACACACCAAATAATTGAAAACGTGTATTCAAACAAATACTTGTACATCACTGTTCATACCAGCACTACTCAGAATGGCCAAAAGGCAACCCAATTCACAATAGCCAAAACAATACAAACGTCTATCAGTTAATGAGTGAATAAATGTGATATATCTATACAATGGAATATTATTAAGACATTAAAAAGGAATGGAGTACTGACACATGCCACATTATAGATGAATCTTGATAATGTTATGTGAAGCAAAAGTGTCAGAAATAAAAGGTCACATATTATTTCATTTATATAAAATATCCAGAATTGATAAATCCATAGGTATAGAAAAATGATTTAGTGGTCGCCAGCATTTCTGTGCTCAAGGGATCCTTTGGCTTCAGCCTCCACTGTAGCTGGAACTACAGGAATCTACCACTACACCAGGCTAAACAGATGCTATTAATAATTTGCTCAGAAAATAGACATAAACCAGGACTGTTGCAAATAACTGGAACTTTTGGCTACCACACCTAAATGGCCCCACATGACCTTGCCCTGCTTTTCCATATGCACTGTGCTTCAGCCTGTTTGGCCTCCCTGGTGACTCTGGAGCACACCAAGCACGCTTCTGCCTGGGAGCATTTGCACTGGTATTGTCTCTGCCCTTAATAGCATTTCTGTTAGATATATTGGTGGCTTGCTCTTTGCTTCTTTCAGGTCTCCTATTAAATACCTTAATAGACTTGCCTTCCCTGACTACACCTCCAACCTATCTCATTCTCTATTACCTAAACGTTCATTTTCCTTATTGCATCTATTTGCTGAAGTTGGATGAGATCATAATACAAGATTTGATTTACAAAGTGTGAACAGTTAGCCATAAAGGGGATGTTGGTACGGGCATAATGAGAACTTTGAAAATGTCAAAATGGTTTGCGTACAATTTAGTAAAAACTGTGGTGGTGCCTCTGACTATTTTTGATCAGGCGACTGAAATGATGGAAGTGTGCTTTAGGAAGATTAACAAGGTAAACCTGTGTCAGTGGAGCCCTGAGCTCTAAGCAGCTAGACCTGTCCCACCAAAATGGAGTTCTGGAATTGTATTCTCATTGCCACACACTTGATTTCAAATATGGTTTATGCCCTTTCAGTTCTCCTGCCTTCTGGTTAGAGAATCTGGATATAACATTGGTTTCAATATGCCTGAGTCCACCACATTCAATAGTAGTAACTAATAAAGGGTCATAGGATCTATAGGACCCCTTCCAATGATGCCAGCCCTCTACAGCTGGGTCAGATCCTCCAGTGCAGTTTCCAGTGTTACACCTTCATCCCCTCTTCCATATTCAACGATATGGTGGTCCCAGAGTGCCTTGCCACTGAACCAGCTTGAATTAAACTAGAAGTAACAGAGCTTGACAACACATCGAAATGAAAGAACAGGAAAAAGGGGGAATCATGAAGAATACCAAGTTTTCAATCCTGAGTAAGGAAGCATAATCATTCATTTGCATGGGTTGGAGAACCAGAGAAAAACTGATTATTTCAGATAAAAGCATAATGATTTTGAGGACATTGTAGAAACTTCAGGTTAAATACCTAGAAACGTGGGGTTCAAAGTTAGAAGCAAGTCTGTATCTGGGACTTAGGTTTGGAGATCATTTGTATCCATGTGATATTTGAAGCTGAAAAAGCAAGTGAGATAGCAGAAAAGAAAAGTAGGAAGGAGCAAGCCATTTTTTGTGAGATATTAGAGTGAATTTAATCAGGATGATGAGGAATACAAGTAAGAGATGAATCATACTAACTTAAAAATATATATATATATTTTTAAAGGAGAAGACTTCATTTCTTATAAGGCATTCCTGCCTGCAAGGTGACTATCCTGCAGACTTGGAAGTGTGCCTCTGGCCGAGACCAGAGACAAGTACTTTGAAGGAGGAGGGATGGGGTAGGAACTTTATGCTAAATGGGTTGGCTAAATGTACATATTCAACAGGTTACAGGAAAAGCTATAAATGTTCATTAAGGTGGTCCTAACACATGCATATAAAACAAACATGCATGTAACATATGACCCATGTTCACTTTGGGTGGAGACTTAACATTTAGATGTATCACAATTAGGCCTTATATATCCAGACGTCTTTTCAGGACACAGAGGTACACAAGTGCGTGACCTCTGTGAACCCACTACAACCAGAACTTGGTCTCTGGTTTTCTTATCTGGAAGAAAGTCACTGAAATCAGTCTCTTGCCCAATAAAAGCTATAGTTATGGCTGGTCAAACAGGGGTTCAGTTAGCATCTATGAGCTGGATTTATTGTAATTGTGTTAATATTGCTTATTTCGAGGCCAGCACTTGTTTAGCTGCCAGAGAAAAAGAAAAACCTTATGGAAGTTAGGACACATTATTTAATTAGAGGGGTGCATGGCTTAACCCTTGTCTGGCATGGACTTATATGCTGTTTTTTTTTTGTTTGTTTGTTTGTTTTTTTTTTGAGTTATAGTCTCGCTCTGTCACCCAGGCTGGAGTGCAGTGGTGCTATCTCCACTCACTGCAATCTCATCAGTTCAAGCGATTCTCCTGCCTCAGCCTGCCAAGTAGCTGGGATTACAGCTGCCGCCACCACACTCAGCTAATTTTATATTTTTAGTAGCGACAAGGTTTCACCATGTTGATCAGGCTGGTCTCAAACTCCTGACCTCAGGTGATCCACCCGCCTCGGCCTCCCAAAGTGTTGGGATTATGTGTGTGAGCCACCGCACCCAGCCCATGTTCATAATTTTAAATCTTATTGCTGCAAATATTATTTTCTATTAGCCTTGTGATCTCTATTTTAACATTAATGTTGGTCAGTTGTATCTGAACCACAAAAGGAAGGGGGTCTAATGAGGCGTATCTGATCTCCCTTCCCATCATGGCCAGGAACTCAGTTTTAAGATTTCTCTGGGGTCCCTTTAGCCAAGTCAGTGGGGGATTTAGGATTTTATTTTAGTGTACAAGAGAAAAGAGCAGGTCATTTTAATAGCATGTGAGTGGTGGATACGCATAGACATTGGAGTAGAATCTCTGGAAGAGCTTCTGTAAGGAAGATGAGTAGAATCACAAAACAATAGCATGAAAATCCACTAAGAGGACCCAGGTGAGATCAATCTATAAGGGGCTGAGATGACATAGTTTTATGATTATACTTTATGTAACTACCTCAGATAGTAGAAAAGCAAGCAGTGGGAGCTTACTCAAATTGTCATTTACCCCACAGGCTAATAATTGATCTGGTATCTGCGGATTGACATAGTCTACATGAGCTGTTAAGATGTAAGGAATTCTAGGGGATGAAGTAGTATTGAACTGACAGCTCCATTGAGAAGTCCTGCCTTTTGTTCAAGTCCTGAAATAATCACCAAGGTCAATGAAATCTAACCATAAACTCAGAGTGAGGAAGTAACGGAATCACAGAGTATCAAAGCTGGCAGAAAGATAACTCTAATCCTTCTATAGATTTATTAAGCTGTTGATTTGGTGATTGAATGATTCAACAGGTCTTGAGCACAAACAATGTAGCAGGCACTGTCCTCAGCCCTGGCAGTGCAGATGAGGAGATGTAAGGCTCAGAGAGGTAAAGCAAGTTAAAGGAAATCTCACAGGAAATTTGTGACAAAGATCTCTTGAGTCTTGTACCTGTTCTTCCACCCCTTTGTCCAATTTGTCACATTTCTAACTAAGTCCTAGTTTACTTTGTTCCCAAATACAGACTAATTTTTTTGGAAGTCATTGAATATTGTGGCATGTTCTAATTTGTGCTGATTTTATAGCTTGCTTCATTACTCAAAGCCCTTTTTCTTTAACTTTAATATAATAACATAAATGCAACTTGCTATTGCTTATGTATGATAATAAGCATAACAGAAATAAAGTCATCTGAGGTTTTGTTTAAAAAAAGCGCTGTGAAGACAAAGGCAGATATTCAACATTACAAATAAAATCATCTTCTCTTGCTATCAAATGTTCATTTAAATAGCATAAAATAGAAACCTGATTTTTTGAAGTCCTATTTTAGACAGATATTCATTTCTATCTAGCTGTGTCATAAAAGTGAGACTGGAGAACATCATGCTTTATACCTGAAACATAGAGAATGGCTGGTTTCATTTCACTAAGAGCCAACTCATGTGGGTTGACTCTATGAACAGTACAGGAAGGAAACTTTCTCAAATGAAAACAATAATGATATTTTATTATATACAGTAGATTCTTTGGGAAGAAGGTGTGCCTGCTCAGTACAATTGGATAAATTTTCTCCACCCTGACAATGCTGCGTTGTTTTATTGTCAACTTGGTTACACCGCGAACTGCATTTCCCAGAACTCTTCCCTGTAAGGTTCTGGGTTAGGGACAGACAGAGTTGAATGATTTCTGGGAGGAAGAAGTAAAGTGACAGTCATTATTACACTCTGAAGTGTATCGTTGTTTAAAGGTAATGGAAGAAAGACACAGCGTGCTGTCAGATTTCAGTTTGGCTAGGCTCTTCTCTACTACACATCCAGCTCTTTTTTTAACTGCGGTTCCTACAGTGGCAGGCATAATTCTAAGACAGATCTAAGGCTCTTGCTTGATGGTATATTCTTCCTGAAAAATGCACTCCTCTTGAGTGTGGGTGGAAGCTGTGAATATGATAGCATATCACTCCCACATTTAGGTTCCTAATCAGTTGACTTTGAGGTAATCAAAAGGAAGCTTAACTGAAGTGAGTCTGACATAATCATAGGAGCCTTTAAAAGGCAGTGTCAAGAGGTTCACATTTTACTGACCCCGAAGACGCATTCTCCATTAGTTCTACAGGGACAATGAAGTCAATTCTGCCAAGAATTACATGAGCTTAGAAAAGACCACAAGCCTCAGAAGAGACCCCTGGGCCTGGCTGATACCTTGATTATAGCCTTTTGATACCCTATGGAAAGGAATGGGATAACATG
Organism: Cacajao melanocephalus; assembly: GCA_963573385.1. Lineage (NCBI taxonomy): Eukaryota > Metazoa > Chordata > Mammalia > Primates > Pitheciidae > Cacajao > Cacajao melanocephalus. Next base: position 68,813 of record CAUYLG010039309.1, on the reverse strand, counting down.
TGCCCAGACCCCTGATCCATGGAAACTGTGAGATAATATGTGCTGTTTTAAACTGCTAAATGTATAGTAAATTGTAATGTCAAAACAGGTAACTAATATATCTGCTCACCAAAAGAAATCTCAGGCCCACTATCAGATGCCTTGTTGCAAATTCACAGAGGCAGTAGCCAGGAAGAACGAATAACATTTACAAACTTCTTTACCAGTCTCTCTTAAAGATCTTACTCTAACAATCAGGAATGTCAGCTGCAATATTCCCCTGAAAGTTCCAGCTATCCAGCTCCTTCCATAATTGTTTAATGTCTAATTACTTGAATAACTTTATCATTTTATAATAGTCATCATGCTCCTGCTTCCCTGAACGAACCATGACTGATACAGTTATTGGTACCAGCAGTGGTACAGGACAACAGAATATTTGATTTTATTTTTTAAACTTTTGTTTTAACTTCAAGAGTACATGTTCAGGTTTGTTACATAGGTAAACTTGTGTCAAGGGGGTTTGTGGTACAGATTATTTCATCACCCAGGTATTGAGCCTAGTACCCATGAGTTATTTTTCCTGCTCTTCTTCTCCCTTCTCCCACACTCCACCAGCAATCCCATTACTGGGTGTATACCCAAGTAAATATAAATCATTCTGTTATAAAGACACGTGCATGCGTATGTTCACTGCAACACTACTCACAACAGCAAAGACATGGAATCAACTTAAGTACTCATTAATGACAGAATCGATAAAGAAAACGTGGTACATCCTCATCATGGAATACTATCTATAAAAAAGAATAAAATTGTGTCTTTTGCAGGGACACGAATGGAACTGGAGGCACCATCCTTAGCATACTAACAGAAGAACAAAAAACCATTTTCCTCATGTTCCCACTTATAAGTGGGAGCTAAATCATGAGAACATATGGATGCATAGAGGGAAGAAAATCTTTAGAGTGGGAACGTAGAATTGGTTTTATGATCTGATTAGACTTAAGACCTAATTAGTGACATTGTTACTAGTGTTAAAGAGCATATTGCTGGTCTAAGGCATTCAATGACAAAGCTATATATCTATGGACATCTGTATTCAAGCATTCATAAAAGGCAATGTTCTGGGTGACCCAGTGGTTGCTGCCATAAAAATTTTTAGTTAAAAAAAAAGGCATTTTGAAGTATTATAAGTGTATTAGAGAACTTGGAGAAATAAACTGATAATCTTTTTGCTTTAAATTCTCACTAGAAGGTCCAGTACAAAACAAAATCATAAAGCTTGTATGCCTGTCCTAAAAAGAAATCTTATCTCCTGTAACCACAGGGACAAGATTTTTGAAAATCAAACCAAAAGTCTAATCCTGCACATGGCTAAAGTACAATGCAGATTGAATCCGTAACCTCATAAGGCCTTTTGTGATAGGGCATTGAGGCACTGACTGGGAAAGAACAAGATCTTGAAACTTTGGATGAAGACATTAAATGGGTAGATTCTAATGAAGCTGAGAACATCACACCATGAAAATTCTGCAGAGCCTTCTTTTCCAGTAGAAGCAGACTTTGCCCCCTTGTCTGAGTAGATTAGTCTCCTAATACCTAAATAATATGCATTAGATTCCCCTGAGATAGTTACCTACAAGAGACTGCTGATCCCCTGTAGGACCCACTCCCACCATTCATTACTTCCAAATTTATAACTGGATTAAAGTCCTGGCAGGAAGCATGGGGTGAAATGCAAAACATGACCCATGAGAATGTTTCATACACATCTAATAAATGCAAGATTTTCCCAATTTACACTGGAGTAAAAACTATCAAATATTATGGAAATGAATCTTAAGGATGTTGGATCAGGGTAGAATGAATAATAGTTTGCATCAAGCTAAATGCATTGATACATCTGCATGTAGCAAAAACTTTAGATTTAGTGTGCTCGCTTGAATGGCCTAGAGTAGCAGTAATAGTATGCCTGAATGGTGAACTAAAACTTAGATCGAGACATAGCCTATAATGAATATAATTGAAATGCTGGGACTGACTTTTTATATGTAAAGAAAGGTATCCAAGTCTTAGAAATATCAGAATTATGCACATAAATTTATTATGTAAGTCTCACTGAACTATGCCCCAACTCTCCTAACTCTGCTGCCAGGAAAGTCTTGCGACTCTCCCTTCACCAAGACTTTGAGAAACACATTAGAAAGGAGCCCCCACACACATTTGAACAGCTCTTTGGTGGCCATTCTCTGCAGGGCAGGAATGATACTAGGGGCTGCTGAAATTGACCTGGACTCTTCATATTCAGAAGGAATGACGTGATTCTACAATGGCAGAAGTAAAGTATAAGCACTTATATATACTGGAAATAATGTGAATATATCAGTTAAAGTTCTATTACAAAAATAGAACCACTTGGTATGATATAGAGTCTGAGATTTCTTATAGGAACTTGACTTATGTGCTTAGAAAAGCTACTCAACTTGTTTAGGTTTAGCTGTTGCTTCTGTATCTCTTGTAGGGCCTGAATCAAGAGTCAGAGAAGCTAAAGGAAAAGATCAAGTAGAAGCTGAAGGAACATCACTTCTGGCTGCTGCCCCAGAAGGTGTACATCCAAGACCACAAATCAGAGATTAAAAGGAGGAGTTCAAGCCTAAGCTGGAGCTGAACATAAATTGACAGGTCAGCAACAGTGTGCATGAGTTGCTATAGCACATGGTGCCCCAAGACAGGCCTTCTAAACATACACTACTATGGCTGCTCCCTCTATTCTGCCTTCCAAATCTCATGCAAAATATTTCTAGAGAACACAAACACAAAACTACTTAAGAAATGGAATTCTGTGGAATAGTTCCTTCTATAATGATCAGAGCCAAAGCAGTGTTTTTCACAATAATTGAACCCATTGAGATCTTCAGTCTCAGCTAATTGATTATGTTATCCTTGGGACTAAAGTAGAATGGCAGCAAATCAGCATCTAGCTTTTATCAGTGAAAAAAAGCTCTAAGTCAAAGAGAAATCTGTCTTTTATTGTCAAAATAGATTTGCAGCCTCAACTGGTTCCCAAACTTGAGCCCAGACTTAGTTGAATGAAGAGGAAACCAGGTCCACTTAAGAAAGAATCCTATTACACTGCCAAAATGTACATACTTCACCTCTTTCTCCTGGTCTTCCTTAATGTGATGATTAACCATTTATCATAGTGATTTGAATAGAAGAGGGAATATCCAGACCTTTCAGGAATTATTAGACATTAGCTCTGAAATGACACTTATTTCTGAAGACCAAAAATGTCACTGTGTATGCTTTACCAGTCAGAGTATGGGCTTATGGAGGTCATGTGATTATAAAGTTTTGACCTGTATATATCTCACAATGAGTACTATGGGTCTCCACACCCAACCTATGTTTATCTTCTCTACTCCATAGTACAAAGTTGGTAGCTCAGGAACTGGCAGCCTCTACACTGATTCCCAGACACATAAGGTGAAGAATATTATTATAGGAAAAGTCACATAGAAGCCATTAGAGTGGACTCTGTTTACCAAAATAGTAAACCAATGCATTGATATTCTTGGAGAAATTACAAATACCATCACCACCATAAAGGTGATATAAAATGAAGAAGTGGTAATCCAGACTACATGTCAATTCCACTTGCCTATCTGACCTGTGCAGAAGACAGATGGATTTTAAAATATTAACAGAGAATTATTGTGAACCTAACTTGGTGATAGACACAATTACAGCTATTAGAATAGGTAAACATATCCCCAGTACCTGGTACCCAGCTATTTTTCTGGTGAATGATACTTATACTTAATAGTATGGACCACTAAAATTAATTTCCTTTTAGTTGGCAAGATCAGCCTTGTTCACTACACTAGCTAAGGGTTATATCACCTCTTAATCTCTATAGCATAATTTCATCTACAGCATTGGTCATTGCCTCTCCTTTCCTTACACTGGTCCATTTTATGGATGATATCACAAAACATTACTTGTGACCAAGAAACTCATTTTCAGGAAACAAAGTGCAGTGATAGCCTTGTACTTATGAAATTTACTGATGTTACTATGTTCCCTAGCCCTGAAACAGTTAAATTTTAGAATGGGGTTTTGAAGACTTGGTGTGCAAATTAAGTGGCAGCACCTTGCAGGGCTGGGTTGATAACCTTCAAGATGTTGTAAATACTCTTTTATCTGTGACCATGATGCTATTTTCCTTTGCAACCATATGGTCCTATTTTTCCTTATCCGGTATTTACATATGAGGGATTTGGTAGGTGGAAACAAGAGTAGCTAAACTCACTAGTGCTCCTAATGATCATCTAGCAAAATTTTTTCTCCAAATTCATAACTTCATGGGTTCTGCAGGTTTTCAAGTCTTAATTCCTAATGGAAGTAGGAGACATCTACCAGGTGGCATAGTAATTATGTCATTAAGCTAGTTGAAACTCCTGCTTGGTCATTTTGGTCTCCCTGAGCCAGCAAAACAATGAACAAAGATAGGGCTATTGTAGTGTTGAGGTGATTGATCTTGACTATCAAAAAGAAATAACATTGCTTCTACACAATGGAAGTGGGGAAAATCATGGTCTAGAATGCAGGAAATCCTCTTGTGCACCTCTTAATTGTCCCATGTCCTGTGGTCAAAGTTAATGGGAAAGTACAAGAACTCCATTAAAAATAAAGATTTTGGTCATCCTCATAGACAAAAAAAAAAAAAACATGGCTAGCGACATGCTTGCTGAAGGTAAAGGTAATATGGTACAAGTGTTGGAAGAAAGAACTTATAACTGCCACCTATGATCATGTGAACAGCTGCAGAAAAATGAACAGTGCTATGAAGACTACTTCTCTCATTGTGATGTGAGTATATTTTTATACATATATTAACTGATGCTTTTTGTTTTCCCTCCTCATTTTTCATTTTTTCTTTTTTTTTACATTCCATAAGTCAACTTTATAACTCACTATTTAAATAACAGATATCAAGGGAGAATGTACCTCAGTTAAAGGAGAAATAAATATCTCTCCAAATATGGTTAGATTGAGACTCTATGTATCTTCTTTGGGGGAGAATATAAGTATGTTTGAAGTCTTACAAAAAACAGCTATATCATGTTAAACAGAAGCCTCATTTTATTATTGTCTTTACATGAAAGTTAAATATAGGTATTAAATATAGGTAAAGAGGTGTGTATGTATGCCTATTTGATGAAGTATGTATTTATGCCTGTCCACTGTACTGGATTGCTCTATTTTCAGCATGGTTCTGCTGAGAACTACATTTCCCAAAATTTTCTTTTCTGTATAATTCTGGGTAGGAGTTTGCTAAAAATCAAGTTTTATGATACAGAAGCAGCAGCCACCATTCTTTGAAGTCAGAGATGGTGAGAGATACAAAGTTCCCAGAAGATTCTAGTTAGCCCCGGCTCTTTCTCACTCTATCCAGTTTTCTTCCCAACTGCTGGTCCTGTTGACTAACAGCACCCCAGGCCTGTTACGAGATGCCTTGCTGCAAACTCACAGAATGAATAGCCTTGAAGAACCACCAGGCTTCCACTGGCATTCCCTTTCCAGACATGGCTAGCATCCAGATTTCCCTGCAGGCTCCAACTCATTTACCTGCCCCTGGGCTGGTCACTGATGTGTCTTTTTGATCTTAACTTTTTTTTCAGACTTTTAATTCTCCAGTTTCTCTCTCAAGTATATAAGGGCCAACTCCAATAATAAATGTCTTATACCATAATTCTTATAATGATTCTGCTTCTACTCAAACTCTGACTGATACACTGGCCTGTAAGTAAAGAGCAACCTTCCTTTCTTTTGGAAATAAGCATTATTCTCATAATTAATGGAACACAGAATATCCCTAATATCAGAGTCAATGCTAAAAGCAAAGCAAACTGTAACATCCACACCTTCTATAAATTTGCTTACCTGACTACACAGAGAATTCTCTAAAATCCTCTGCAAAAGTTTCCATTTCTTCCTGGGAGTTTTCAGCAGCAGACTGATGGATCCTTTTCTTGGGGTAGCAGCTGTCTGGCCAACTCAGCCACTCTGATCAATAGTATTGATTCTATCCAGGAGGCCAGAATGAAGAGTTTTAAAATCTATCCCAGCCTATCTGAGTGAGCCTCATTATATGTGCAACTTCTCGCTTATTAAACTGGGCCAAAGAGGTCTAGAAGACAGAGGCGAAAAACGAGGAATCTGAGCATTGATATCTAGGGGAAAAGCTCAAGTGGAATCTACATGTCTATAAAATATAATAGAACTGATTTAACACATAAATTATTAAAATAGTTTACCCTGGCATAGAGCCTTGAAGTAGCTGCCACTGCACTGCAAGTATTCACCAGGCTCTGAGTGAAATGTAATCAGCACATTGAGCAATGATGATTCATGGAATAAAATCAGAAAGCCATTTTATTTTATCTATCACTATCCCTGCCCATTTGTTTAGTGAGGCTCTGTCTTTTTCTGTTCCCATAGAAAATTCAGGAACACTCTTTTATATGCATGCTAATTATTAATTTACTTTCAATTTAAGAATTGATATGTCCCATTTCACATATGTTCAATACTCCAAACAGCCTCAAAATTAAGGCATCTGCTGCCTTTCCACTCCCCGACACGTCCCTGCCATCCCTCAACTATTGTTAGAAGCCTGTAGTGAAGGAAAAGGGTATAGGTGGCTTCTTTTCTACTTACTCACTAATTTCCACCTTTTACCTGCATTTTGTTAATTAGTTTCTGGCCACTTTGGGTTGAAACATGAGAAATAAAGAGAAAGAGTTAAAGAAAGTCTTTACATCAATAATGGCTTTTCTCTGGACCCAGCAAATATTTAGAGTGATGCTTCCACGACACTCCCACAGAATCTGGAGCCATGCTCAGGGCAGCAAGTCCCTAGGCTCCACACAGCACAGGGACCCTGGGCCCAGCTCACAAAACCACTTTTTCCTTGTGGTCTCCAGGCCTGTGATGGGAGGGGCTGCCATGAAGGTATCTGACATAGTCTGGGGACATTTTCCCCATGGTCTTGGGGATTAACATTAGACTCGTTACTTACACAAATTCCTACAGCTGGCTTTAGTTGCTTCCCAGAAAATGGGTTTTTCTTTTCCATCACATTGTCAGGCTGAAAATTTTCCAAACTTTTATCCTGTTTCCCTTTTAAAATGGAATGCTCTAACAGCACCCAAGTCACCTCTTGAATACTTTGCAGATTAAAAATTTTTTTTCTGTCAAATACCCCTAAATCATCTGTCTGAAGTTCAAAGTTGCACAAATCTCTAGGGCAGAAGCAATATGCTGCCAGTCTCTTTGCTAAAACATAACAAGAGTCACCTTTGTTCCAGTTCCCAATAAGTTTCTCATCTCCATCTGAGACCACCTCAGCCTGGGCATTGTTCACATCACTATCAGTATTTTTTGTCAAAGCCATTCAACAAGTCTCTAGGAAGTTGCAAACTTTCCCACATTTTCCTATCTTCTTCTGAGCCCTTCAAAGTGTTCCAACCTCTGCCTGTTACCCAGTTCCAAAGCCACTTCCACATTTTTGGGTATCTTTTCAGCAACATCCCACTCCTGGTACCAATTTACTGTATTATTCTATTTTCATGCTGCTGATAAAAACATGCCCGAGACCAGGAAGAAAAAGAGATTTAATTGGACTTGCAGTTCCACATGGCTGGGGAGGTCTCAGAATCATGGCTGGAGGTGAAAGGCACTTCTTAACATGGTGGCAGCAAGAGAAAATTAGGAAGAAGCAAAAGCAGAAACCCCTGATAAACCCATCAGATATCATGAGACTTATTCACTGTCATGAAAATAGCATGGGAAAGACTGGCCCCCATGATTCTATTACCTCCCCCTGGGTTCCTCCCACAACATGTGGGAATTCTGGGAGATACAATTCAAGTTGAGATTTCATTGGGGACACAGCCAAACTATATCACCACAGACAGTTCAGTGTGCATGGAACACATAGAGTGTAAGGCAGGCAATGATAATTGATGAGCTCAACAAGTATACGGAAGATATATCCTAAAGGAGTTTGCATGCCTGTTAAAGACTTTAAATTTTATCTTCAGGAAAATTGGAAACATCAAATTTTAAGCAGAGGTGTGTTATATTATTATATTTAAGTTTTAGAAAGATCATTCTGACTAAAGAATTACTAATAACTGGCAGGGAAAATGATAGTGAAATATACTATGACAAAGCATTGTCATTCTCTAAAAATGATTATCTCATACACGTAAGTAAAAAGATAAACATTGTAAGAGGAGAAAAAAAGGAGCCAATGAAAAAGTACACATTGTTACATAAAAATCAGAAAAAAAAATTAAAAATGAGATACTGTTTTTCACACATAAGATAAAAAGCTTTTAATGTCAAATATGAGGTTTAGGGGAAGTAATTTCTTGCAGTGTTATAAGAGTGCAAATTGGTACAGTCACTTTGGAAGGCAATTTGGCAGTATCTATTAAAACTGAAAATGTGCACACTCTATGCACATTTTCTAGATATCTTCTTCCAGATCCTCATCTAGATATCTTCATCATAAGCACTTATATCTGTGTACAAGAAGGTTGGCATAGCATATTCAGAAGCACATTATGTGGAAGAATAAAAACTTGGAAACAATTGTAAAAAATGCTATAAAGTACACAATGGGATTTTTTCCTTTTTTTCTAGAACTCACTGTAATATACAGCTAGGAACAAAGGCATTAAGGGCCTCACAGTCTTTAAGTACCGAAAACTGTCCCATATAGGGGACAGCCCTTTCCCCTGGAGCCTACCCATAAGCAATATGTCAGTAGAACTAATACATGACCACCACCCTCCTCCATTCCTACCCCAGGGAGCAGAACTGGGAGGCAGATAAAAGTTTCTGGGAGAGATTCTTCCAATTCCCACAGCCAGGAAAGGAAGGACTAGAAGAACCCCTACGATAGGTTTGGCTGTCTCCCCACCCAAATCTCAACTTGAACTGTAGTTCCCATAATACCCATGTGTCATGGGAGGCACCCAGTGGGAGAAAATTGAATCATAGGGGCTGTTATGTACATGTTCTTCTTGTGGTAGTGAGTGAGTTCTCATGAGATCTTATAGTTTTATAAGAGGAATTTCACCCCCTTCACTCTGCACTTTTCTCTTGCCTGCTGCTATGTAAGATGTCACTTTGCTCCTCATTCACCTTCCTCACATGATTGTGAGGCCTCCCCAGCCATGTGGAACTATGTGAGTCAATTAAACCCCTTCCCTTTATAAATTACCCAGTCTTGGTATATGTTTATTAGCAGCATGAGAACAGATTAATGCACCCTAGGAACAGTTCAGAGATAGCTAAACAAGAAAAAGAGACTGACATTTTATCTCTTCAAAGATTTTTGATGAGTCACCAGAGATAACCATCCTACAGGTGCAAGTGAACAAATATAAGGGAGGGGTGGCTTAGAGGGGCAGCCATAGAGGGTCTAGAGGGTTGGAACACTGACAGTGCCCTACAGTTCCAAGTTCCCATTGGTATAAAAAGTAGATCCTGCTTTGTTCCGCTGACCCAGAGTCAGGAGCTGCAGAAGGTATGGAAACTGGGCTCTCATGCTGGGGACTGCTGCAATAGGAGACCATAAGGCTGCTGTTCTGGAGGAGCACTGTGAGGTGTCAGTCTGTGGTATGCTGACCACCACTCTTAGGCAGTGAAATCAGTGAGCTTGGAGAGAGCTCATCACTAACCCAGGAGAGGATCTCCAAGTTGGACTCCTAAAGAGATGGTATGTTTTTAGCCCTTTCTCTCTTCTTGGCCAACACCAGGAGGCAAAAAAAAAAAAAAGACAAGGGAAAAGTGGAAACAAAATGGGGGATGAGGCGTCAGGAGCAGTCTATTCTGCTTCCCCATCTAAATCTTTACAAACAAGTTTATTTGGGTACAGGGATTGGGAAAGAAAGGTAATATTGCTTTGAATCAAATATGAGATAACAGTGATAAAATAAATGTACATTAGTGAATCTTAAAGAACTAAAGTGGGACTGGTTTAATATCAGAAAGTGACTTTACTGACTCAAATAAGCTATCATTAAGGGATCCCACTACTCAGCAGGAAGCCATGGGAGCGAGTTTGACAGAGCACTGTTGTTCAATATTGAGAAAAATAAAATTCTCTCATATACCCTTAGAGAACTGAAACTCCTTTAAAAATAATTATACAAACTCAGTGTACTCAGTGTCCAACAATAAGAGAAAAGATAAAACATCTGTATGTACAGACACTACGAATCCAGATAGGAATGAAGGGGCTCAATATTATCAATATGGAATTTTAAAAACATGTTGACTGAAAAAGTAAAGATTTGAAGAACAATGCTGACACAAGACCACATCATATACTTTTTGTGGATCGATTTATATCCATATATGGGCAAGTGTGTATAATTTTTAGAAGATTGCTTCTCAAACCCATGTTAGTTTTTAATTTGCAGAAGAGGAATAAATAAAAATGGAAGGATCAAAGTTGGGACACTCTAGGTTGATGTACAGTGTTCTTTTTTATTAAAACGGGACACTGTCTTCCTATATTACTTGTATAAATGAAACAACTTGCAAACATTAACAGACTGAGAGCGATTTTACCAAAATAAAAACAGTGGTTTATTCTGTGTGATGAATATTTGAGTGACTGTCATTTTCTTCTTTGTATTTTTTTGTATTTTTAAATAACTGTACCCCCAAGAAAGGAACAAAGGAAGAGAAAGAAATAGTAAATTAATTCACACAAAAAATTAAAAAGTCAATGTGCAAAATGTTAATCAACCTTATTAGACTTACATAAATTCTAATTAAATAATAATAATATATTATTTCCCAACATGTTGATTTTTTAAATTATAATAATCAAGGTGATCATATACGGCAAGTAGGAGTATATATTAGCATGTTTCTCTGGGCAGCAATTTGGCAAGAAGTATAATGGGCCTTTCAAAGACTTTATGACATGGTATGCATAAAACATTTCTAAAAGATTATATAGCAAAACATTAACTGCATTAATATTTAAGTTCGAGAATTATGGATTTTGCTTGTCTGTATTAATACACTTTCTATAATAAGCATTGTTAGTTATGTCATATTTATACATGTATACATTCACATATTTAAATTTTATACTCTTTTACTTAGCAATTCTACATGTAGGAATCTATTGTAAGGAAATAATAGGAGATTTGTTAAAGATTTAGTGCAAAAATATCCATGGAAACACTATTCATAATAGCTCAAAAGTGGAAACAACCTTCATACATAACAATAAGAGAATGTTTAAATACATGTAAAAACAACCCTATGATGGAATAGAAAAATAAAAATGTCCTTCATAAAATGGTATTTTCAAAACACATTGGATTGCATAAGGGAAATTCTTTTGATAGACTGTTGTGAGAAAGAGAAATGAAAGACAATTAGAGCTGAATTAACAGATTGTCAAGAGGTCTAACCAGGTTTAAAATCCAGGCATTTGTAATGGCACCAATCAGCCTGGCAGAAGGATTTTTCTCTGATAGTATTCAATACCCCAGACAGAGAAAAACAGAAGATGGGCATCCACTGCAAAGCTAAACTAGTGCCAAATGGAAAGAACCGTGTCTTTTCCAGGGCTTTCAGTTGTTGTTTTTAACTACTTTGCCAAAAGCACCCTAACTCTCAAAAGACCAGTCACCAGGAGGTTCTGAAATCCCACTGTCTTGAAAGCACCTCCACCCACCAAACTTGCAGTCCTGCTGTCACATGTAGAAATGACAAAGCTTTGGTGTCTGCAGCAGGCCAGTACCTTTGTGGGCATCTGGAAGAACTTTGAGATCTCTCCAACTGAACAAGAGTCTGAGAGGCAGAGTATTTGTAGGATTATTATTATCTTGTATTTTCTCAAGCAAGATCCAAAACCAAATCTTTCATCTTCTCTGCCATGCCATTGTTCAAGCAGAAACATTGAAGGCCCTCCCATTTCATTGTCTTTGTTGTTCTAGTTGTTGTTGTTTTGATAGCCCTGTGTCTGGATTTACCTCCATACTAGCTATGTAAGATAAATATTTTAGATTAAACTGAGGACTTTCTAGCAACATGACTGAATTCCATCCATCCAAGGGGGTGTGCGAACTATAAACTTTGGACTCAAACTTCCTTTTTTCCTTTGAAGATACTGCAGGGTAGTCACAATCACCAAACAGAATTCAAGCCAGACACAAATGAAAGTCTTCAGGTGAATCTTTTTTTTTTTTTTTAATTTAAACTGTAACTTTAGGTTCAAGGGGTACATGTGCAGGTTGTCATATAGGCAAACTCATGTCATGGAGATCTGTTGTACAGATTATTTCCTCACCCGGGTACTAAGCTTAGTACCTAATAGTTAAGGCAAACTCAGGTCGTGGGGATTTGTTGTACAGATTATTTCATCACCTGGATACTAAGCCTACTACCCAATAGTTATTTTTCCTGATCCTTTCTCTCTTTCCACCCTCTATCTTCAGGTAGGCCCCATATGTGTTGTTCCCCTCTTGGTGCCCATGAGTTCTCATCATTTACCTCCCAGTTACAAGTGAGAACATGAAGTATTTGGTTTTCTATTTCTGTGTTAGTTTACTAAGGACAATGGCCTCCTGCTCCACCCATGTCCCTGCAAAAGACATGATCTCTTTCTTTTTTATGGCTACATAGTATTCCATGGTATATATGTACCACATTTTCTTTATCAAGTCCATCATTGATGGACATATAGATTGATTGCATCATGTCTTTGCTATTGTGAATAGTGCTGCAGTGAACATTCACACGCATGTGTCTTTATGGCAGAACAATTTATATTTCATTGGGTATACACCCAGTAATGGGATTGCTTTTTTTTTTTTCTTTAGGTCTTTGAGGAATTGCCACACTGCTTTCCACAATGGTTGAACTAATTTATACTCCCATCAACAGTGTGTAAGCGTTCCCTTTTTCCCACAACCTTACCAGCATCAGTTATTTATTGACTTTTCAATAATAGCTCTCCTGACTGATGTGAGATGGTATCTCATAGTGGTTTTGATTCTCATTATAGAGATTTTTCACCTCCTTGATTAGCTGTATTCTTAGGCATTTTATTTTTTTATGGCAATTGCTAATGGGATTGTGTACTAGATTTGGCTTTCAGTTTGGCTGATGTTGATGTATAAGAATGCTAAGAATTTTAGTACATTAACTTTGTGTCCTGAAACTTTTCTGAAGTTGTTTATCAGCTGAAAGAGCTTTTGGGCCTAGACTATGGGGTTTTCTAGATATAGAAGCATGTTGTCTACAAATAGGGATAATTTGACTTCCTCTCTTCTTATTTGGATGCCTTTTATTTCTTTCTCTTGCCTGATTGCTCTGGCAAAGACTTCCAATACTATGTTGAATAGAAGTAGTGAGAGAGGGCATCCTTGTCTTGTGCGAGTTTTTAAGGGGAATGCTTCCAGCTTTTTTCCATTCAGTATGGTGTTGGCTGTAGGTTTATAATAGATGACGCTTACTATTTTGAGGTATGTTCTGTCAATACCTAGTTTACTGAGATGTTGAATTTTATCAAAATCTTCTGCATCTACTAAGGTGGTTTTTCTGTCTTTAGTTTTGTTTATGTGATGAATCACATTTCAAAGCACATATTCTAGTATTTTTAAATAGTTTTCAGTCTTATTAAATCTTTAATCCATCATGAGTTAATACTTGTATATGGCAAGAGCTAGGGATCCAGTTTCGTTCTTCTGCATATGACTATCCAATTTCCCCAGCACTATTTATAGGGTGTCCTTTTCCCAGTGCATGTTTTTGTAAACTTTGTTGAAGATTAGTTGACTTCAGGTATGTGGCTTTATTTCTAGTTTCTCTATTCTCTTCCATTTATTTGTGTGTCTATTTTTATACCAGTACCATGCTATTTAGGATACTGTAGACTTGTAGTAAAATTTGAAGCTAAGTAATATTAATTTTTTAAATTAAAATAATAAAAGTACATACTCTGTTCAGGTATCACCCTTTAGTATTCTGATTCAAAATTCTGTGAGGCAAACACTTGGTTTAGTACAGTTGTGTTAATAAAGGTGAATCTAGTTACCTTGCCGTATCTCTTTTTCAGAAAAAGATTCATATCCATATTCTAGGAGATATTCTACTTTCAGCACCGGCCCTAACACTTCGATCTTTGACTGGGGCTCCCAGCTGGGTCCTAGTTTTTGGATGAACCTATTGAAGGTCGCTTGAACTTTGGTTTACCTCTCCTACTTCAGGGTTTACACAGAGAATTAGCAGAATACCTCAAGTGCTGCCACCTCCTTAATGATCACTTTATATTCCGTAAGCTCCTCAATGTCTCCCCACTGCAGAATAACTGTGATTTCTGCTCCTACGAAGCTGCAACATAACTAAACCTCATCATCAAGAGCACCCATAGCTCTCTGGAGTTTGGGCCCTATCCTGACTCTGTGCTTTTAGATACCAAAATTCCAAAACAACTATGAACAACATCCACTTGACTCTTCTTACAAAGAAGATTTGAATGCATGCTATTAATTTACACATTTAGTTTTCTGAATATCCATGCTTTATTCCTTACTTCCTTCTGTTGATTTCCTAAGTTGCCACACAGTCTGAACTCATATGTCATGTCCATATGAGTCACTTTAGCCGAATGCATGTTCCAGTATTACCCAACTCACACCTTTATCCTTGTTGTTGCCATTTTAAGATAAGTAATCTGAACACGTTTATAGGATAAAGAGAAGTTAATGGAGGACAAGAGAATGAAGAATCGAAAATACAGGAAATATTGATGAAACGGAGTTCCTCTTTATGGGATGAAATTAAACCTGGAGCAAAAGTAAAACTGATATCAGGCAGTGTTGAGAATAAAATGTGCTTAGGGAAAGACTGTTCTGAGCATTGAATTCTGAATCTCCCAATTAGTTCTTAGCTGTTTACTTAACAACAACTCTGTTCATTATACCTCGAGGAAAATTAACAGACAAGAAAAATAAAAGGAACTGGCTTCATTATCATTCCCTCTATTTTCTGATTTTGTATCCTCTCCTCCTCTACTAGTTCTTTCACGATAATTTAAAATCATGTTCAAGTTATTTATTATCTAACATGACAACTAGAACCACAGCAAGGGCAAAGATGTGACTTGGGTAAAAAACAGGAAGATGCTCTCATTTGATTACTATAAGACTTTGTTTGAAAAGCTCAGCACAGTAGCCTGTTTGGCTGGACTTTTCCTTATGTAGTATTTTTTGCTTGGCTAAAGATGAGCCTGAAACCTTGAAGCCAAACAGATTGAACCCCCTTTGTTTCTGTCTCTATAAACTCATGCCTGAATTCTGGGCTGCTCTGTCATAAAATTCCGATGAAAGGAAAAAGTGGTCCAAGCAGAACCTGTAGCCAGGGAGAAGAGACAAGCAAAAGAATACAAGAGAGTTTACAAATGCCTAGAGCAGAGATGATTTAGGCTTTATGCCACACAACTTTGTCATAGAAGGGGCAGCTTCTAAAGCTTCAGGGCTTTGTGGAGAAAATCCAGAGGGAACCAACAAGAGCCCAAGAGAAAGACAGAAGGATGTCAGAATCTTTATCCAAGGATTTCTGCCAAAGAAAGGAAGAGACACAAGAGAAACAAAAACCAAAAGCTGAGTTTTCTTTAGAAAGCTCTTGGGCAAAAAAAGATACAGACTTATTTACATTCTTCCTAAGACTCTATCCTTTGAAAAAGTGTGTCCAATGAGGTTCTTGGAATTGACAATTTAAGGCAATTTTTTTTCTCCTCTAGAGGAGTTGTAAACTGCTACTAGTCTGACAAGTGGATGTTAACCTTTTCCTCAGACATAATAGGAAAAGAAATAAGTTTAGGTAAGACTGTTGGTAAAAGTTGAAGCCAACAGTGTATTTCTTAGAATGAGTTTGGAAACATGTCTTACTCTAAAGGCCTTATTAAAGGAAAAGTACAAGTGTATCCAAATTACTTTTCTTTAGGTTTAAAGGATTAATTTTTTTAAATTACAAATAATTGCACATAATGAAAACCAAAGCTGTCAACTATAGAGACTATGCTTTAACTCTGACTTAGGTTCCTGCTATACAGAGAAGAACCTGTCAGGAAATGTGGTGGCAGGTGCAAGTGAAAAAAGCAGCCATCATTGAAGTCCAAGGTCTAGGGCAGGGTGGGAATTGAGCTCAGAGCAGCCTCAGCAGAGCTACCCCTGCAGCCACACTGATAATCCTTGATGTTTATCCCCACATGCAGCTTCAAGCCCAGCAAGTGAGTTGGCATCCTGAATATATCAAAGGCAGCACAGGTCCTCAGAACCTTCTCTTTTCCATTTGGCGATCAGACTTTCATCTGCATAGCCTTCTTTTAATGCTGAATTTATATAGTTATTGGCCTGTGACTCTGTTTTCAAAAGAAGTTGAAGATGTTGCAAGTTTTCTGAAGATCAATTCTGAAGATGGGCCAGATAATTTTACGTTACTCTTTTATTTATAAGTTTCAGTTTTAGCTTCTTTCATCTTCTAACTCAACCAATGTCAGCTCAAGAAACTCTTAGCCATCTAGGAGAACTTCCTAGCTTCCTTGGACTTTGAGCATTTTTTTTTTCACTAGATGATCTGCAAAGACGCTGTCTCATTTGGAAGGTCACATTCTCTCTCTCGTCATTATTCTCCTCATTGGACATCTGTCACCTTCATCTACCATTTCATAATCAAAACATTTTTTAAAATTAATTAAAGCACATTCAAAGTCAGCCTTATAATAATCTCCATGTCACCCATTAATAGCTTTCTGGAGTGGAAAAGCAAAGATAAAGGTAGTGTTCTCTTCATAAAAGAGGTTTCCTTATTATAAAATCTGGAAAACAAGTCTCAAACCCAGCCCAAGGGAGTGGTTTCTGTAATATCACGATCATTATTTGTGTAGCTTGTTATAAAAAATAACTGATCTGACACAACCATCAGAAATTTATAAATGAGAACCAGAGAAATAAAGTGATTTACCATAAGTAAATTAAAGTCATTTCCACTATAAAGCTATACTCTGTAAGAAAGCTAAGGAAGAAATGAGAATGATATAAAGTAGCAAAGTGAAGAGCAAGAGTTGGCTTGTCAAAACTTGGTTAGAATGGAGAGTTAGAACTTCAAATTTCTCCATGTCTCCTACCTAAACCCCATAATGATAACTTGTCCCTGTAAACTAAATTGTCTAATATATTTTGGACTCTTAGCATTAGAGAACACTTAATATGTATTCTGAGTAATGAGAAAGAGCTTGTAATTTTTGCTTTGACCTGTCATTCATTTTAATTTGACTAAGCCACTCTTAGCACATAATTCAGATAATGTTGAAATGTCAGTACATTTCCCTATTCAGACAGCTCCTTAATGTGCTGTTCATTCATACTCGACATTACCATAAGAAAAGCCATTCAGTTTACCAAAGGAATGACAACCAGTGGAAGCTCCAGTCTGCCTCTAAGTGAGAAAACCATTAGCTTTTCCCACCAAGTAATTATTGCCAATATCTCTAGTGAGTAGCAAATTCCCCTTCACAAGCTATTATTAGTGTCCTTCTGAGGTCAGAGGCATGAAGACTGAGGAGTAGGAATGACATATTTCAATGTAACCTTTAAAAGTCCCGTTTGAAAGATTTTGTGTGAAAGAAAAATCTCCAAAGACCTGAACTATTACAACTCAGTAAACAGTCACAAGTCATTCCCTTTGAAGTCTCCCCTTAGGGGCAATTTAATGAGTGAGAGGAAGAGCATTTGTCAGGATTTCCTACTTGATCTTTTGATCTCCTCATAAGCAGGTTCATAGCAGATTTGTCTCTGAAACACAGGGTGAAGGAAAAGCCCTGTTACTGGTTATTGCTGTCATAAAATTAAGCAACATTAATAACTGAAACTTATACTATATGTTTATGAAAAAAAATTAGACAAAATGTCTCATTTGTTATTGACAACAACCCTGAGAACAAAGCTGGTGCTATGACTACAATTTATAAATGAAGACTCGGGCAGAGAGACTGGGACTGAAAATAGGTTACATTCTGATTATGCACCAAATTATATTTGCAGCAGTTTCTGGTACTGATGGGCATTCTCCAAACCTGGAATGATATTCAGCATGATAATTACAGCCTACAGCTGGAGGTTACTAATTTTTGCTCATTTATCTAACAAAATAATTTTGAAAACTATGTAGCCTATCATACAGTTTTATATTATGACCAAAAATTTCTATAATAAGATCAAATAACTGTAAATTATACAATTTCTGGAATATTGTAAATATTTACATTTTAAAATAATAGTTTCTTTGCATTTTTAATATAGCCAAAGAAATTTAAATACTTTATTCTCAGACACATGTCTTTATCCATTTATATATTACATGAAATAGATCTTCTGTAACATTTAGAAAATTGCATCACTTCATTTCCTCTTGAATACATATATTTCTTTCACTTTCTAAATGAATTTTGCCCTTTTTTGGTATATTATTCTGTATAAAATGTTGTTATATTGTTATTTGATCATACATTTTGTAATGAAAACATATAGCTGCACATTATATTTTTTGAATTTTCTATAATCATAAGATTCTGTTAAATTCATGCCTTTGAATTAAAAATCTAAACTTATTTAGATTTTTATGTAAAAACTTGATTTCATAAACAAAAATATTGTTAACATTAGTAAAGAATTGTTAACATAAATATTAAATTTTTTTTTAAAATTTATTCCAGTGAGGTAGAAGGAGGTTTTAGTAGACAGCATAATGACCCATTCACAGATGTTCACATTCTAATCCCCATAATCTGTAATTATGTTACTTTACATGGTAAAAGGACTTTTCAGATGCAATTAAATTAAAGATCTTGAGATGGAGGGATGATCCTGGATTATCTGGGAGGATCCAACATAATCACAAGAGCCCTTATAAGAGGAGACAAAAGGGTCAGAATCGGAAAAAGAAGCTGTGATGACAGAAGCAGGTACTGGAATGATGCACTTTAAAGATTGAGATGAGCCAAGGAATGCAGGTGACCTCTGGGAACTGGAAAAGGCAAGGAAACAGATAGACCTCTGGGATGTTCAGAAGGAACACAGTCTTGCAGATACCTGGATTTTAGCCTTGTAAGACTCATTTAGACACCTAAGCTGCAGAACTGTAAGATGCTGTTTTAAGCAAAGAAGTTTGCAGTAATTTGTTACAGCAGCTATAAGAAACTAATACAAACAATTACACAAAAATATGTCTGTTTATCTTTGGATGGTTATGATTTATTACTAGAATAAGACAAGATTGAGCATTCATTTTATGCCTACTTTTCCATTTATATACATAAAGTGTGTGTGTGTATATACATATATATATAATATACTCAATTTATATAAAGAGTGTGTGTGTATGTGTGTATATATATATATAATATACTCAATTTATATAAAGAGTGTGTGTGTGTGTGTGTATATATATATATAAAGTGAAAAGTAGGCATAAAATGAAAGTACATATATGCCTGAAGAAGTCTGTTTCTAAAGATAGATGTTTCATTAGAGCAACGGTAGTCATTCCTTTGAACGTCTTCTGAGTTATATGACAAAAATTTCAAACTGACATAAGATCAAAAAGGTGTCTTTAATGCTCTAGCAGCTAAAATTTCAATTGTGTTATATGGTGGTCAGGGCTAGGGGAAGACAAGCAAGGAGGCACTCTTTGTCGGGGTCATGCAGGAGCAGTGTGGGCATTTGCATGGCTCTGAAATTGAATGCCTTCTCAAGATTTTCTCTCAAGGTGTCTTGTTTACCTCACCTTGGTCATGAAGTTGGATCCTACTTATTTCTTATACCTTTGTTCCTTATACCTTCTTATAAGAAACAAAGAACAACACAAGCAAAGTCTAACAAACAAAATTTTTTTAGTGTGTATTATTAAATAAATTTCTGTGCCTCCATTTCTGAGATGTGTGTCAAAAAATGCACTAAGATTAATAACTATTTTATTTTTCTGACAACTTTTAATTTAAAGACATCTGGCTTAATTTGATAGACTTAGATTATTAGAAAAAAATAAAATAATGTTAATTTTAATGCTTTCTAAAAATACTACATTTTGGATTAAGAGCTTTTAACTTTTCTTGCGCTTGAGATGATATATTTTGAAAATGTTGGAACTGAGCATTTGGTTCATGGAAAATTCCTGCATATAAATTATTTAGCAAAAACAATTAGGCAAATATGACATATTTTATGTCAGAAAGAATGTAATTATGTATCTACTTTTAATTTTTTTAATTACTCAGTTTTTAATTCAGATAAACATATCAATATATATCCCCATGATGACTATTTTACGTCTTCATCCTAAATTAGTCTGGGACAGCAGGCATTGGGGGATCAAGTGGCTAAGATATTTAATGAGTACAAGGACAATGACAATTATAAGAATTGTGGAGGAACATATCTTCTTTTTACAGCGCTGGAGAACAGAAGAACAGAACTGGAGAACATAGATTTTAGCAGTCAATTGCAATTAAAGGCATGCTTTCAAAGCTAGAGTCTCCATGTCAGATTTAAAGAAGATTCATATCCTGAAACTTCAGAAAAT
Source organism: Cacajao melanocephalus (assembly GCA_963573385.1). NCBI lineage: Eukaryota > Metazoa > Chordata > Mammalia > Primates > Pitheciidae > Cacajao > Cacajao melanocephalus. Next base: position 48,143 of record CAUYLG010039309.1, on the reverse strand, counting down.
ACCTAATTTATGGTGCTTATGGAACCAAGATCTAGGCAGCCAACGAGGGTACTAATCACTATGTATAAACAACAGAGAGAGAGAGAGAGAGAGAGAGAGAGAATAAGCAGAAGACTTAGGTCAGCTGTAATAATAAAAAAGAAAATGTGGGGTTTCTTGTTTCTAGGTTGAAGTCAGTTCACAGCCAGAGCCTACTGATCAAAGTGGAGGATAGTCGTTTTTGAAAAAGATCATCACAAGTATATGCAATAAATACTCCTTTTCTCAAATTCTTCAATTTCCTGGGTGATTGTGCATTCAAGATTTTTTTTAAACCAGGAGATACTGTGAGATATAATCCCTTATGTTAACAATGGGACTTAGAAAGGTCAGGTGATTAGGACTGAGACCAGGGTAAGGTGAACGAGATGCCTAGGAAACAAATGTTAAGAAAGCACTCACTTTCAGTCTTAATGCAAGTGCAGGTTTGTGCTTACACAGCCCTGAGAATAATTTTCTCCTCAGATTTTGTTCCCTAAGTATTCTGCTTACCTCACCTAATTCTTGGCCCTGCAAGTAGCATGGAATTTTGAACCTAATCTCTCCTATTATGTCCAATTTGTGTGAACCCACCTTGCGGTTATCTTCAGGGTTTTTGCATGTAAAATTAGGATTGATATATGTAACACCTGGCAGGAATGTATGTTGCTTTTCTGACTTGTGGAGTAAGGGCCATTATAAAACAGTCAAGTGGAAGGCCCTCAATGTACCCTATTTCTCCTGTGCCAAGAAAATAAAGGAAATAGAGCAATTCCGGAAAAACTGAAGATTAGGATCACTAAAGTTTAACAAATACAAGAGCCCTTACTATACCCATATTCAACTCATCTCTCTAGTCTCTGCAAAAAAGCAGATGAATCACAGCAAATGATAGTGAAATACTGTAAACATAACCGAGTGTTGGTTCCAATTTCAGATGTTTTCAAAATGTGGTCTAGTCTTTACTATAATAGATTAACATAATTTCTGTTGCATAATTTATAGTGACTTTGTGAATGATTGTTTCTCTTGTTCTCCATCATTAGGAAGACTCAAAAATTGTTCACTATTACACAATAAGGACAACAGTACACTTCTACTGCCTTTTACTATCTTGACCCAAGGCAATGTAATTTTCTTCTCTTTGTCATAAACTAATTCCATGGGAACATTAATCATCTTGAAGTTCAGTTCTTCACAGCATGAGAATTTGACCAAATGAGTAGAGAATGAAAAGTAACAAATATGTCTCAGAAAGGAACATTCATGTCAGAGGGTTAGAAATAAATTTCATTAAGATTCAGAAGTCTACCATATCGGTAAAGTTTTTAAGGGTCGTATATGGTCCAGAAGATACAGAGACATTCCCACTGAGGTAAATGCAGCTGTTACACTTCACATCTCTCACAACACTTTATAAGCTTCTTGAAGGAGGAGAGGGAATTTTGGAGACTCCATTCATCACACTTAGAAAACCGCTCCAATCCATGTGTTGAATGACCTGGAGTCCTTCAAGTTTCAAGTATGGTCAAGAGCAAAGGATGTACTTGCAGCATGTCTAGGATACAGTATAATCTGTCCAACTTCAAGTCACAGAATGCATTAGATTCAATAGTGCTAGACTAGTTTCTCAATCTCAGTACTATTCATATTTTGAGCTTAATTATTTTTGGTTGTTGTGGAGAAAGAAGTACCCAATGTATTGTAGGATATTAGCAGCATCTCTGGTTTCTACCCACTGGATGCCAGCAGCAATCCCCATTCAAGTTGTGACAATCAGAAACATCTCTAGATAGTGATAGTTGCCTCCTGGGAGGTAAAATAGCCCCCACTTGAGAAATACTATGCTAGACCAACATAAGGATCCTTATATTGTCAAGCCCCAACAGAAGATACAGAGTACAGATCTCTTGGTTTCTGGAGTAAAATTATGCCCTCCACATCACCAGATTGCTTTTGGTTTGAAAAAATAACCTTGGCATGCTATTTGGATCTAACTGAGACTGAGTGTTTGAACATGGAATGCCAAATAAATATATGACTTGAGCACCCTATTCTGTTCTTAGTGTTATCAGATTCATTTTATCGGATAATATTTGTGGGCACAGCAAAAATTTATTACATAGAAGAAGTCATACATTCAGAATCAGGCTTGAGTATATATTGATGATATAGTTAAATTACAGAAATAGGCAGGCTGTGGCATCTCCCTCTGATGCATGGTTACTTCTTGCTTCAAGCAAACCTATTGTACCATAGAATGGGAATTCCCTATGGCCAACTGATGAATGCTGATGTGGGCATCCTTCAAAAATGGATTGAAGTAATGCTTATCAATTGCTGAGAATTGAAACTTTGCTTAAGATGTTAATCAGATCTATGAGCTTTGGGGCAGAGACTGCATGGTTTTCTAGGTATAGAATCATGTTTTCTACAAACAAAGATAGTTTGACTTCCTCTCTTCCTATTTAAACACCTTTTATTTATTTCTCTTGCCTGATTGCTCTGGCTAGGACTTCTAGTACTATGTTTAATAGGAGTGGTAAGAGAGAGAATCCTTGTCCTATTCTGGTGCTCAAGGAGAACACTTCAGCTTTTGCCCATTCAGTATGATGTTGTCTATGGGTTTGTCAAAGATATCTCTTATTTTGAAGAATATTCCTTCAGTGCCTAGTTTGTTTAGAGTTTTTAGCATGAAGGGATGTTGAATTTTATCAAAAGCCTTTCTGCATCTATCAAGATGATTATTTGGGTTTTCCTTTTAGTTATTTTTATGTGAGGAATCACATTTATTGATTTGCATATGTTGAAACAAACTTGCGTCGCAGGGATAAAGCCTATTGATTGTGGTGAATTATCTTTTTTATGTGCTGATGGATTCAGTTTGCTAATGTTTTATGGATTTTTGCATGGATGCTCATCAAGAATTGGCCTGAAGATTTTTTGTTGTTGTTGTTGTTTTGTTTCTGTCAGGTTTTGATATCAGGATGATGCTGGCCTCATTGAACGAGTTAGGAATGAATCACTCTTCCTTAGTTTTTCGGAACAGTTTCAAACGGAATGATACCAGCTCTTCTTTATGTATCTGGTAGAATTCAGCTGTGAATCTATCTGGTCCTTGTATTTTTCTGTTTGGTAGGCATTTTATTTTATTTTAGTTCTGGAGTACACGTGCAGGATCTTCAGGTAGGCTTTTTATTACTGATTCAATTTTGCAACTCTTAATGGTCTGCTCAGGGATTCAGTTTATTCCTGGTTCAATAATGCCACACACCTACGACCATCTGATCTTCAACAAAGTTGGCAAAAACAAGCAATGGTGAATGGAATTGCTATTCAACAAATGGTGCTGGAATGACTGACTAAGCATAGACAGAAGATGGAAACTGGACCCCTTCCTTACACCATATACAAAAATCAACTAAAGACTTAAATGTAAAACCTAAAAGTATAAAAACTCTGGAAGATAACCTAGGAAATACCATTCTAAACATAGGGCCTGGCCAAAGTTTTATGACAAAGACAGCAAAAGCAATTACAACAAAAACAAAAATTGGCAAATAAGACCTGATTAAACTAAAGAGCTTATATACAGCAAAACAAACTTGACAACAGATTAAACAGATAACCTAAAGAAAGGGAGAAAATATTTGCAAACTATGCATCTGAAAAAGGTCTAATATGCAGAATCTATAAGGACTTTTAATCAACACCAAATTAAAAAGAAACTCAAAACCATTAAAAAGTGGGCAAAGGACATTAACAGACGCTTTTCAAAATAAGACATATATCTTGCCAACAAACATATGAAAGAATGTTCAGCATTGGTAATCATTAGAGAAGTGCAATTCAAAACCATATTGAAATACCATTTCATACCAATCAGAATGAATGTTATTAAAAAGTCAAAAATAACAGATGCTGGTGTGGTTATAGAGAAAACAGAATGCTTACACACTTCTGGTGGGAACGTAAATTGGTTCAGCCATTGAGGAAAGCAGTGGAGTGATTTCTCAAAGAATCCAAAACAGAATTACCATTCAACCAAGCAATCTCATTATTGGGTATGCACCCAAAATAATATAAATCCTTCTACCATAAGGATGCATGCACATGTGTGTTTATGGCCACACTATTCCCAGTAGCAAAGACATGGAATCAACCTACATGCCCATCAACATTACACTGGGTAAAGAAAATGTGGTATGTATGTACCATGTAATACTACACAGCCGTAAAAAAGAATGAGAGCATGTTCTTTGTAGCAATGTGCATGGAGCTGGAGGCCATTATTCTAAGCAAACTAATGCAGGAACAGAAAACCAAATACCACATGTTCTCACTTAAAAGAGGGAGCTAATCATTTAGTACACATGAACACAAAGAAGGAACAACAGACACTAGGACCTACTTGAGCATGGAAGGTAGGAGGAGGGAGAAAATAGAAAAACGACCTATTGCATACTATGCTTATTACTAAACCCCTCTGACACACAGTTTACTTATATATCAGTCTGCACATGTACCCCTGAACCTAAAATAAGTTAGAAAAAAAATAGAAAAGAGAAGAAATTTGAGGACTGAGCTTGGAACATTCCAACACTTAAGGGTCAGTAAGATAAAGAAGGTTCAGCCCACAAAAAGGAGTAATAATTACCAGTGAGACAGGTAGAAAACAAGGAGGGTGGTTTCCCTGAAGCCAAGTGAAGAAAGAGTTTCAAGAAGGATAGAGTAATCAACTGTGCCAGCTGCTTCCAAGAAGATGAGTAAGGTGAGGACAAAGAAGGAAACATTTGATGTGGCATCATGGAAATCACTGAGGACACTGGCAAAGGCAGTATCAGTGGATCAGGGATTTCTTGGAATAGTGTCAGAAGGAATGATTCCAGCTCTTTATGTATCTGGTAGAATTCAGTGTGAATCTATCTGGTCCTGGTATTTTTCTGTTTGCTAGGCATTTTATTTTATTTCAGTTCTGGAGTATATGTGCAGGATCTTCAGGTAGGCTTTTTATTACTGATTCAATTTTATAACTCTTAATGGTCTGCTCAGGGATTCAATTTATTCCTGGTTCAATAATGCCACACACCTATGACCATCTGATCTTCGACGAACGGCCGTTCCTGATGTAAGGGGTTCAAGAAAGAAAGAAAGGTGAGGAAGTGAAGAAAGTTGGTATAGATAACTCTGAGTTTTTAATGAGATGAGTCAGTGGATTAACAGAATGTATTTTGTTTAAATGCAAAGCAATGTAGCGTGTTTTGAAAGGAATGATATAGCAGAAGGGAAAATAGATGATTCAAGAGAGGGGACAATTATAGAGTCAAGTCATTGAATTACTAATAGAGGGATGATCTTTAGGCAGGAACCAGGTCAACACACCTGCTGTGACCCAAGAGAAGTTGCAATGTGTGAGCACCAGTGCAGGTATGATGGCACATTTGATGGTGGAGGGGGAAATGATTCTCCTCTGATCACTTTGGCCGACGTCCAGCTGATCCACTGATATGCAAGCAAGCCCAGCTAAAATGAGAACTGCACACCTAAATCATTGACCTACAAATGATTAAGATAAATACATATTTATTGTGTTAAGCTGCTATATTTTGGATAATGTGTAACACGGAATTCTGGTGGACATAGATAAGAGAGGCAAGGAATGTTTCATGACTATGGGTACATATAAAGCTGCCTCATTTTTTAAATAAATGACTACAAATAGCATTGAAGAAAAAAGAGAAGAATGCGAAACTCCAGGATCCCTCAGCATGTCCAAATAGTCCTGTTTCTGAGACAAAGAAGGACTAATAAATGAGTCTGACTCCATGCTAGGTTTTGGGAATACAAAATTGAATAACATACTCCATTCCCTTGAAGAGTTGAAGGATTAATGGGAGAGTCAGAGATGTGAATAATAGTACTCAACCCTCACAGGCACTGGAATCAAATAGGAATGTTTTTATAAATATAGATGTCAGATACAACTGGCCTAGGATGGAATCTAGGGAAAGTGTTTCTAAAAATCACCTCCAGGGTAGAATAATAATTGAGGATGAAGAAGAAGAATGGAAGCCTTGGAAACTTTGGATAAAGCAGAGGAGAGGCAGCCAAGGCAAGAGGAACAACATTATAAGGTTATGGAAGTTTAAAATAGCTTAATACTTTCAAGAACAAACTGTAAGTTTTGTGTTAAGTAGGCAGAACAGAGTATGTCTGGAGGAGCAGAGGGTTGATACCAGGGAGGTGGGGAAGGACCAGATAATGAATAGTGTCCTGTGACAGCAAAGATGTTTGAACTTTTGCTACTCACCAAGGAAAAAGGCTCTAAAATCTACAAAGCCTAATACAAAAAGGAAATGATCTTTTTATGATCTTTTTACTATTAACAGCTACCAGGAATCTTTTGAGAGGTGTGTGTTTGTGTATCTCTCTCTCTCTCTCTCTCTCTCTCTCTCTCTCTGTCTTTCTCTGAAATCTCAAACATTAAAAAAGAGACCTGCCTTAAGGAATTGAAGGATAAACCACTGGAAGCATACAAAGGAAACTAAACACAGAAAGATATCTCAGATACTATCTTTTTAAATTTAATTTTACCCATTTTTCATCTCCACCAGGCACTGTTTTCTATGTTTGACTATGTGAAAGGTGACATAGTATAAGAAACAGTCATCACTGGATGTCAAATAACTTTGGCTTTAGTTTGGCCCAATCACAAAGAAGCTATATGTCTATATCTGAGCCTCAGCTTCCTCATTCATAAAAGGAATTAGTGATCTCTACCTAGCCTTTCTAATGTGGCTTTGAGTGATTTAAATTACACTAACATTTACTGAGCTCATTAGACCTTCCAATGTGAGATAATAAGGTAATCTATGGTAAAGTGCATTATAAACTTTACAGTGCTATACAAATGTTAAGAGTCATCATCAAGACATACAGCAATTTACACAAACTGCTCACAATTTAGGTCAAATTACAATGCAGGCAAATAATGACAAAGCATGCCATTAACTATGTATCAGACAATTTGTTTTTGCAAGTTTTATTTGATGACAAAACTAAACTGCTTATGGCTGTAAAGCATTTTTTGTGTGTTTTGCCCAAAGAGCGTGGTTGTCTTCTCACAGCTTTAAAAATTAGGAATGTTAATTCATCTCAGTGAGTGAAACTTGTTTTTAGCAAATTATGCAGTGAGTCAGTAGTGAAGATGGGCTATGAGAGGGAATCTCTGAATTTTGAGACTATTACTTAGCACAGCAGGTTCATGTGCCTCAGGGGATAATTTAAACTCTAAACTGGGGAGGTAAAGGGACCAACTGTGCATTTGATGTTTTACTATTAATAAACTTTGGTAAGAGTAATTTTGAGACATATCTCTCAACCTCTTTTTCTCCTTAAGCTGTCAGTCACATTTTTTTAATTGGGAAATTGTTTCTGGCAAACATAGGATACTGAATTGTTCATTCTTTTAGGGAATAATGCCTAATTTTGCTTCTGAGAAGTGTGTGTTTTTGAATTCTGTCTATGAGGAGGAAGGAGAATAAACTACTTTTGTTATTGTTTTATTTATAATTTAGGGGGAAATAGGCATGTCCTTTAGATAGTAGAGGTCAAATGACATATTAGTACATAATAAATATGAAAATACCAAAAAAACTAAACAAAACACCATTTCTGCAATATAAGGGCAAGCGGTTTCTAAAAGGCACATAGTCTATAGTTTTCTAGTTATAATCTTTGACTCTGCACTCAGTCAAGCTAGATTTGAATTTAGAGTTGCCACTTCTTAGGTGTGAAATCTAATTCTCCTCTAAATCTTTTTGTTTTTCATCTAGAAAATGAAAATATTAATAGTGCCTACTACCCAGAGTTGTTTAGAGAATTGAATGATATCATACACTGGAAGTGTGTGGCACATAATACGTTCTCAAAGACGGTGGACTCTTATTATTATCATCGCAGAAGTTGTTTTACACTCTAAGCTCCCAAAATTATTTTTAGAGACAGGAAGCAGAGTTAGAATTTTTGTTCAGACAATGGCAACCCCTTTTTGAAGTAAAAGTAGAATAGAGCAGAGGAAGTATGAAACTTGGAAGTCCAGAGACTTTGGTCTTAGTCTCACTTCTATCATTAGCTGGTTGTGTATGATTTTAAGCATATTGACTCAATTCCTAATCTTCCCACTTTCCCCCCACATTTTCCTAAAAGTAGTAAATACATTAAAGAAAGCAACAAAACCGCAGTGAGTGAATAGCTATAGAGGGTGTCTAGGCCCTCCTTCCAGTAAGTGTTTAATGAAATATACCTGTGGGTTTGGAGATATAACTTCTGTCCTGGTTGGGTCTTTAATTATGTCTGGAAACGCTTTTACAAAACCTTGGTTACCTCCTCTCGTTTTTCACTACGATTCTTCTAAACATACTTCATTTTATTCAGTCATCTATTCTCCTCTCACCCCTTCCTCCATCCCCTCATCAGAAGACCTTGCCAACAATTTCTTTGGGAAAATAACTACAGAACATAGTTTCTGAATCGTATTCCCTCTGGTCTGAAATGTGTGCATTCTCTTAACTTTTGTTTTCTCTTTCTATTTTGCCTCTCAAAAAGAAGATATTGACATTTTCTTTCTAAAGCTGATACCCCTACCTATATTTGCAACTTTTTCTCCTCTATAGCATTGCTCCATTGATTATTCTGTCTGTTGGATATTTCAACCATCCTCCATTGGCTTCTTTCCTTGATCCTACAAACATGTTGAAATATCTACTACCTTAAAAATTTCAGAATAAACCCTTTTCTCACCCCTGTTCTCTCCAAAGTCACGATCTCTCACTCTCCCCTCCTTCTTATCCAGGTTTCTTGAAAAACTCAATACTTTGTTTCTGTATAGTTTTCTCCCTTTATTTCCTTAAACAACTGCATTCCAGCTTCTGCTTCAAGGACTTAATTGAAATGGCTTTTTCATAGGTTATAACAACTTCTAATCAGTAAGTTCACTAGCTTGCACTTTCCTTATCTGAACTTAATGCATTTTATGCTATTGAATAAATATTTCTGTGAAACCATATCTTCTGTTGCATTTGGTGACATCACTCTCTCTTAGCTTTTTTCCTGTGTTTCATTCCTATGTCTTCAACAATCATGTCCTCTTTTGACTCATGTTCCCTTGTTCAATTATCTAAATAAGAATTTTTAAGGTATACCTTTTACCATTTTTCTCTTTGTCTTGTTCACTATCCATGGCCAATCCAATTAATTATTCTAGTTTTAAACTATCTCCCTTTTATTTGAACCATGCTTAAAGTTTTGGCAATAATTTTAGTGCTTATAAGCTCCAGGTTTGACTTTCTTTTATATTCCTATGCTAAAACCAATTCTAACTCAATCTATACAAAATTCAAATTGCTATATTTCCTTCAAGGTTGCTTCCTTGATATTCTTCACCCAAAGGAAAATCTAGATATGTTAATTCCCTTCTTGAAAATCCCCACCACCTTATAATTTGTACATGGTCTGGGTAAAGACCATTCTCTTGGGTGCTCAGCTAGATTGTTTCCCAGTGTCACTTTCATGTGGATGGAGGCTTCTACTTTAGTTCTAGAAAATGGAATATGGGTAAAGAGAAGTGTCCAGCAGCTAAAACTGATCCCTAGAAGGCTCTGCACTATCTTCTACTACCTATTTTTTTCCCTCCCTATGCTGAGTAGCTACTGATGTTCAGGGAGTTGAAGACAGCAAAGTCAGCTTCAGTCTGAGCCCCAAAATAATTGTGTAGAGTAGAAGATTCTAAACAAGAACACTCAGTTACATGAATGTAACAAGTACAATGAATAGAGTTGTATACGTTAAGCTATTAATTTTCCAGGGATTATCTGCAATGACTTTTGATAATCACCCAAACTTTGTCAAAACATATGTAAACTACTGTAATTTACATTTCCAATGTGTTGTCTCTCTCTCTACCTTATGTAATCAGTACTTAATTCAAACCATACTTGTATCCTTTCCTAGTCATATCATGTTATTTTATACCTTTTACCTTTACGTGTGGCATACTACTGCTACATAGAAGTCTTTTTCAGTTCCTTTCCATGTTGCATTTGCTTATCTATTTTTTCCATACATAACTGAAATATATGCTTATCTGTGAAACTATTCCTAATTATCCAGATAAATTTCTCCCTTGTTTATGTCCCCATAACTCTTTATTACATAATTTTATCACATGAATCAAAACTTTTTAGCTTTTAGTATCCTCATGAAATTTTGAATGCTTTTTAAGGAGGAACATTATTTTTGATTTTGAGTATGTTGTACACTCAGGTATGTTTAGGTACTCAAATAATTGAAAGAATAATAACTAAAGAGTCATATTTTAAAAATTTAAATTCCAGGAATCCAATAGTTTGTATTTGCTTTGCAATATTTCTACTAGAAAGAGCTCTATATATTTTAGATTTACAAAATAAACATAAGAGTAACATGTCATAGAGTTACTTTGAGATCATATAAAACAACAGAAATAAATAATTATTAAATGTTATTTTTAAATTTTCTAAGAGACTAAGTTTATTCTTTAGATTAAGAAAACACAGGATATAGATGTGATATAATGTGACTAATGCATAATATTCAAAAGGTGATGTAAAAAAATAAGAACATAACTGTACATTTACAGAAAGGGACTGGTTGTGCCACACTTGTGAAAAATAGAGATCAATATCTAAAAGGCTCAGGAGAATTTACAAAAAGGAGTAAGAAAAGCTGTGAGTGATGATTCATGAGGTGATGAAATAGCTTAGCATCTGCCAAAAATTATACAGGAAAGATTCCTGGGCCTAAAGGAGAAGAGAGTAAAAAGGTCTTGGGAATGAAATAGAAAAAAAAGTCAAGGTAAATTTCAAGAGGCGGTGAAGAGAAAAATATAGTTACTAGTCTTGAACAAGGAGTGCAATATGAAAATTCTTCTGGAGCAGGAACAGGAGGAAAGATGTGCTTTACAAAATTCAACCTTGACTGTCGTTCACAGAGGAAATAAAATGGAGGTGGAATAGCAAACCTTACAGGAAAGGCCAAAGAGAATTTAAAGAGTGGGCTCATGCTTTAAGAACTTGAGTCTGGAATTAAATAGGTCTGTGGGAGCTGATAAGTAAAAAACGAACAAAAAAAAAACATCCAAAATTAGAGAAAAGGAAGGTAGAAAGGAAGCTAAAATCATACAAATATTTGGAGTGATCCATTCTCTCACAAAATACCATACAGAAGGTAGTACAGTAGTTTGTGAGGGAATGGAAGGCTATAGAAGTTTACAGTTATAACTTAACAGAGCTCTGAATACATACATAAAAATCAGTGGGGGTATGTTTTGTTTTATTTTGTTTTGTTTTCTACAATGAGACTAACTTCATGATACTTGCAACAGTCAGTGAGAGAAGAAAGAGCAATACAGGTAAATGTATTGCTTAAAACAAAATATAGATGTTTAAGAGATGTGGGTCCTAAGTAGGAAGATGTATAGTAGGTAATATAAAAACCAGAATTATAAATGTATATAAAAGAGTAACCACCTTTAAAGATAAAGCATCTTTGGTGTTGAACAATAAGAACACATGATTACAGGGAGGGAAACCTCACACATTGAGGCCTGTTGCGGGGTGGGGCCTAGGGAAGAAATAGCATGGGGTTGGGGGATAGGGGAGGGATGGCATTAGGAGAAATACCTAATGTAGATGACAGGGTGATGGATGCAACAAACCACCATGGCATGTGTATACCTATGTAACAGACCTGCACATTCTGCACATGTACCCCAGAACTTAAAGTATAATTAAAAAATAAAGCATCTTCCCTGGATTTGGTTGAAGAACAGTGTGAGAGGAATATTAACTAAGTCTCTGGGGCAGGAAATGTGTACTTGGAGGATAACTGGCCAAAATTAAAGAAAATGAGTTTCAAACAAAAGAACTGTACCAGACAAATTGGCTGCTTTCATATTAAGTTAAAAATACTTCTTTTTATAGCAAAAAGCAAAATTAATTCTTCCAAAGCTGATGTTTGGTTGAACCACAAGGGGGATAGGCTAATTGCTGTTGGAAGAGACAAAGCTCGTTAAAATAGTAAAGCAATGATGGAGGGGATGAAAATGAAAGCAATATTTTCTTTTTAAAATGGCAAGAAAGGTTGGGTCATGTTACAAACTGATAATTCTTAAGGAAAGAGCAATGCCTAAGCCTCAAATAAAGCTAAATGTGATCATTAGAGAAAAAAAATACATATTTTTAGAGCCTATATTAGGGAGGTGACGTAGAGCAACAATCTGTAAAAGACTTGCTAAATCTAAAGGCTCAATCTGCTAGAACTCCCAGTAGAGCATAAGCTCCATGGTAACAGCATCTTGGACTTCACTGGTATTACTCAATGCTGTATCCCTGGAGTCTAGAACAGTGCCTACCACATAGCAATTACTCAATACATACACTTGGGACTGAACAGTATAACTTAGGTATTTAACTTAAATTTAAAGGTGGGTAGGTGGCACACTCAGTGGATGAGTTCCTCTGCAGTTCACAGTTTGATCTTGGACAACCATGTGATCATTTCTAAACTATCTCATACAAGTCACCTCAGCACTACTTTAATTACCCATTGGTACTTGAGAGTAGTAATATGGTGAACAGGACAAAAGTCCTGTTTTCCAGAACCTCAGAGTATACACAGAGGGGAAATAGAGAAGTCAACGGTGTTAGTGATGCATTAGAAGAATCTACATAGCTAAATGGAAATCGACAATAGAATGGCCTAGACTTCCTTGCTTGTGGCGCAGGCAGAATTTTAAAAAGACTCACAGAGGAATTGAGAACTCAGATGATAAAAATTACTGCTTTATTTCTGGGTAGTATTTAATGGTCATGGGATTGATAGAAAGAGAAACATAAAACATACAAACATGAGATCATGCTGCAACTTTACAAGAATTAACTTCCATTAGCCCAATTTATTTTAGCTGTAAATTATAAAAAATATATATTACCTACTTCAAAGAATTTGAGGAAGGATTACATAAAAAGAATTGTGTACACACACACACGCACATACACACACATGACATGGCTTATCAATGTGGAACAAATATTTCCTCCCATCCTTGCTAAGCACCCACTATATGCAAGAAATTCTGCTTAAAACAGGAACACAATATTAAGGAAAACAGATATGTTTTCTTCCCTGCTTGAACTTATGGAATAGTGTGAAAATGATTATGTTCATAGATATCAACCATGATACAGCCTGTGCCGGAAGAAAATAGTAAACCGAGAAGATGCAAGCTAGAGACTGACTTCTTCTGGAGGATCACAGAGGCCTTTCCTGAGAAAGTAGAACTGAAGCCAAGATCTGATGGTGAAGAAGGCATCACCTGGATGAAGAGGGATGCATGAAAGAACATCCCAGGCAGCGCATAAAGGTCCAGAGGGAGATGAAAACTTGAGATTTGGGAGGAATAATTGAAGGCCAGTGGGGCTGTAACACAGAGAACAAAGAGGAAGTAATGAAATGAGGCTGAAGAGGCATAGGCCAGACATGGCTGGTTAGTTTCCCTGCCATTCCTGATCTGACACTGGCCAATCTATTCAATGATTTCTGAACTGTCTTGTACAAGTGATCTCATGTTAACTCCATTGAAACATTCTTATTCTTTGGGATGCTTTATTCCATTTTGGACCTAGATGCTATTCTTCACTTGCAAAGGCTTTCACTACTCTTCTTATACTAACACTTTTCCTTCAAAACTCAGTTAAGTGCCTCCCCTCATGTTTCAGTCTCATTTAAATGCTTGCCTTTCTCCAGCAAGACCCTTGCATATTTTACCTAAAGACTACATCCCATTGCACTGAGATTAGTAAGTCCATTCCCTTTTAGACTCTAAGTTTCTTGAGGAAAGAGAATGTTTCCTGTAACTTATGTGTTCTCATAATACCTGGAACAAGGTAGTCTTTCAGTAAAAGGAGGTTTGATAAATTTGAGAATACATGAACGTTTTGCCATCTACTTTATCTTGTGTTGAATTGAGAACATTGTAAATAGGTTCATAGGTGCTTTACAATGAGAAAGACAGCTTCCAATAACCAATATGACATCAGAATGGTACCTGTGCTAATTTTGTTCCCTGGTTCCTATGCAGAGGAAATAAAAATCATTTGGGAAAATTTCCATCATTTGAATATGGTGTAAATAACTATAGAAAGTCAAAGAAGTTATTAAAAGATTGCCTTTAAATTTTCATATTGAAGCCACGGAACCATAATATAAGCAGATTTTTAAAATCCTGTTGAACTCCAGGGCACTCCTTTGGAATCCTTTATCTAAAGAACTCAAGGGCAGCGCCAGGCAACTCCTTGTTTACTATAGAACATTTTTGGTCATTGGTCATTTAGAACCAGCTGTTTCATGGTTCTGATAATGGCATATTGACAGAGATACAGTCCAGTTCTGTTGCATTACCACCCACCTTCACACCTGCACAGAACACTTCATACAAACATTGTCTCACTTGCAATTAAAGTATGCTGATTTTTTTTCTCCACTCCCTTAAGAAAAGATCCTTTGGAAATCATAATTACTCCTGCATTTCATCTGGAAATAACATGCTGAGTTTATAACCTGGGACCACAAGAAAAATAAAAATATAAAATAAGAAAGTGTACCTATCCTTTGTTCGTTATGATGTGAAGAAATTCCTGTGAAAAATCAAGGACTGTTTGGAAACAGTATCCAATATAACAGGATTAATTGGAAACAATTTAAGTATACAACAATAGGGGAAGATACATAAACAAGATGTGCAGATTGATGATCCTATTCATTGACAACGATGGCTATAAGGAATTCCTATGCCATATTAAATGAAAAAGATACACACACAAACACGCATACACACATTCACATTGGTTCACTCATTCAATAAATCTATATTGTACTCTGTATGCCTTCTCTATGCTTATGATAGCTGATAGGAATTAGGAGTAAGACAGATAAACATGAACCCAGCAGCATGGTGCTCTTGGACTAGCAGCATCAGCATCACCTGAGACCTTGTCAGATGTGCAAAACTTTGGACCCCATCCAAGCCCTGCTATATCAGAAATTTTGGAGATAGGGCTGAGTAACCTATGTTTTAGCCAGCCTTCCCATGATTTTAAAGCAAGCTCAACTTTGAGAATCACATTGGTCTATCAGAGAAGACAAATATTAAACGAATTTGTATATGATAATTATAAAGCGTCATAACAGACGGATGAGAAATTGTAAGAGAGAGTATGAGGATAGGATGTAAAGTCTTTGCCACTTTGGGGATTCAGAGAAAGTGCCCCTGAAAAACTGCTGGAATAAAAGTGGGCCATTAAATAGAAGAATGGATAACAATATATATGTAATAAAGCAAGGATAATAAAGTGTTAATGCTAGGATCTAGGTAGTAGGTATACATGTTAGAAGATCTTAATGTACAATCTTTCATCTTTTGGAAATTGATATAATAATATGTCAAGGAAATTAGAGTGGGCTTTGAGGAAGATTAGAAGTGGTAGAATGGTGAGTGAATAATGAGAAAGAGTGAAGGCATTCCTTGTTTTGTTTGTTTGTTTGTTTTTTGAGACAAGGTTTTATTCTGTCGTGCAGGTTAGAGTGCAGTGGCACAATCACAGCTCACTGCAGCCTTGACCTCCCAGGCTCAAGCAGTCCTCACTTGAGCCTCCTCAGTAGCCTGAATTACAGATGTGTGCCACCACACCTGGCTGATTATTTATTTATTTATTTACTTACTTGCTTATTTTTGTGGAGACGGGGTCAGGGTCTTGCTTTGTTGCCCATGCTGGTCTTGAACTCCTGGGTGTGAGCATACGCCCATCTCAGCCTCCCAAAGTGCTGGGATTACAGGCTTGAGCTACTGCATTCTTGATATAGGGAAGAACATGTTCCAAGCTACTGAAATTCTCATTCATCTTTCATTCAAGTTTTTTTTTTTATTTATACAGATTTAGTGGGTACTAGTGTACTTTTCTCCGTGAATATATTGAGCAGTGGTGATGTCTGGACATTTAATGTAACCATCACCTGAATAGTGTACATTGTACCCTCTGAGTAATTTCTCATCACTCAACCCCTTCCCACCCTCCCACCCTTCCAAGGCTCCAATGTCTATTATCCCTCTGTATGACCACCATGTGTACACATTATTTAGCTCCCTCTTATAAGTGAGAACATGCAGTATTTTACTTTATGTTTCTAAATTATTTCACATAAAATAGTGGTCTCCAGTACCATCCATGTTGTTGCAAAACAAATGATTACATTTTTAATGGCTGAGTAGTATTTTATAGTGTGTGTGTGTGTGATGTATCACATATTCTTTATCCAGTAATTGGTTGGTGAACATTTAGGTTGGTTGCATGACTTTCTTATTACGAATAGTGCTGCAATAATCATAGGAATGCAGGTGTTTCTGTTTTTTGGGTTTTGTTTGTTTGTTTGTTTGGAGACAGTGTCTCACTCTGTTACCCAGGCTGGAGTACAATGGCGTGATCTCAGCTCATTGAAAGCTCTGACTCCCAAGTTCAAGCAATTCTCCTGCCTCAGCCTCCTAAGGAGCTGGGATTACATTCTTGCACCACCACACCCAGCTAATTTTGTATTTTTAATAGAGATGACCACTTCCTTATACCTTATACAAAAATTAACTCCGGATGGATTAAAGATTTAAACATAAGACCTAACACTGTAAAAACCCTAGAAGAAAACCTAGGCAATACCATTCAGGACATAGGCATAGGCAAGGTCTTCATGACTAAAACACCAAAAACAATGGCAACAAAAGCTAAAATAGACAAATGGGATCTAATTAAACTTAAGAGCTTCTGCGCAGCAAAAGCAACTATCATTTGAGTGAACTGGCAATCAACAGAATGGGAAAATTTTTTGCAATCTACCCATCTGACAAAGGGCTAATATCCAGAATCTACAAAGGACTAAAACAGATTTACAAGAAAAAAACAAACCCATCCAAAAGTGGGCAAAGGATATGAACAGACACTTTTCAAAACAAGACATATGAAGCCAGCAAACACATGAAAAAATGTTCATCATCACTGGTCATTAGAGAAATGCAAATCAAAACCACATTGAGATACCATCTCATGCCAGTTAGAATGCCGATCATTAACAACTCTGGAGACCAAAGATGCTGGAGAGGATGTGGAGAAATAGGAACACTTTTACACTGTTGGTGGGAGTGTAAATTAGTTCAATCATTGTGGAAGACAGTGTGGTGATTCCTCAAGGACCTAGAAATAGAAAGTCCGTGTAACCCAGCAATCCCATTACTGGGTATATATCCAAAGGCTTATAAATCGTTCTATTATAAGGACACATGCACACATACGTTCATTCCAGCACTGTTTACAATAGCAAAGACTTGGAACCAACCCAAATGCTCATCAATGATAGACTGGACAGGGAAAATGTGGCACATATACACCATGGAATACTATGCAGCCATAAAAAACAATGAGTTCGTGACCTTTGTAGGGACATGGATGAACCTGGAAACCATCATTCTCAGCGAACTGACACAAGAACAGAAAATCAAACACCACATGTTATCACTCATAGGCAGGTGTTGAACAATGAGAACACATGGACACAGGGAGGGGAGCATCACACATTGAGGTCTGTGGGCGTGGACTAGGGGAGGGACAGCGGGGGGTGGGGAGTTGGTGAGGGATAACATGGGGAGAAATGCCAGATATAGGTGATGAGGATGGAGGCAGCAAACCACATTGCTACGTAAGTACCTGTGCAACAATCCTGCATGTTCTTCACATGTACCCCAGAACCTAAAGTGCAATAAAATATATATTTAAAAAAAAAAGGACGTGCCTCTTTCCTGTTCAACATCTGCCATGATTGTGAGTTTCCCAGGTCTCCCCAGCCATGCTTCCTGTACATACTTCCTGTACATCCTGCAGGGCTATGAGTCAATTGAGCCCCTTTTCTTTATAAATTATCCAGTCTCTGATATTTCTTTATAGCAATACAAATTCAATGCCCTACCTTGATACATGGGTACTATTACAATTCAAGATGACCTTTGGGTGGGGACACAGCCAACCCATATCATGTGACTAACATTTGCATTTTCTTATCTAAGGAGGCATGTCACACCCTCTTTCTTCCTTGGGGCTCTTATTGCTTGTGACTAGGGAACAATTATATACATGGAGATGAACCATATTTATTTATCTTACACAGGATTCATGAATATCTAATTTTGCTGTATGAATGTGAATGTCCTGTAAAATGGTCACTAAAGACCCCCATTTTCTCATATTCATGCTCTGTATAAATATGCTTCACTCAAGCGTGGGCTGGACAGAGTGACTTGGTTCTAATCATTAGAATACAGAAGGGGTGATGGAATGTCATTTCCTTGATTACGGTATAAAAGACCATTACCTCTGTATTGCTAGTGGACTATATTGCCTAGTTGTCTTGCACAGTTTAACGAAGCAAGCTGACAAGTTTGAGAGGCCCATGTAGCATAAAACTGAGGGCAGCTTCTGGACAACAGCCAGCTAGTAACTGAGCCCATCAGTCTGACAGCCAAAAAGGAACTGAATAAACTCTGTCAATACTATGGAGGAAACTTAGAGGCAGACCTTTCCCCAGTCAGACCTTCAGATGAGTCAGTAGACCCTGAGTCAACTTCATGGGACTGCAAGACCATGGGGCAGAGGACCCAGCTAAGCTATTTCAAAATACCTTACACACAGAATTGTTAACTGAAAAATGTGTGTTGTTTTAATCCACTAATTTTAGGATTATTTCTTATGCAGCAAAAGATACTGAATACAATGGATGTTGGATGTTGAGGAACAACATGACTGGTAGTTTTGGTGCCTAAATATTGGGAATGCACAGGTGCCTCTGACACTTTGCTAACACGGGTTGACACGTGCTGTAGTTCATGGGATGTCTAAAACCCTTAAGGAAGTATTGGATAGGATTCACAAAGAATGCCACCAAAGGATTTCTTCTACTTTTTGGTGTTGTAGTGTTGGGAGAGGGGATTGACTAGAGGGAGGCTTCAGAATGATATGACAGTAATAAAACAATTTAGCTAGGCAACATGAAGTTAATGAAATATGTTTAGATTCTGGGAACCAGCTTGGTTTTCTTTAGTCTTTGGAATATAATGGGGACGCAGCTATAAATGGGCAGTCACCATAATGGTAAAATCTTTGAGTGTTTAGAAAATTATGTAACTCAGAAATATTAGGATGAGAAGAGGCTATGAAAACCAGTGCAAATTGCAAAACTATATTATTTCAGAAAAAATATTGTAAACTAGCACTTGGTTCTGAATTGAATATTAAACAAGACATTGTTACACCCTGTGGATTTGCCAAAACCAAGTTCCCATGCAGTTTTAGCTTTTACTTGAATCTAAAATTTTTCACCTTACATGAATAAAGCCCACTCAAGGTTCAAGTGAAAAGCAACAGAATTAAAGCACAAGGGATTGTATCCTGGATCTAAAGATCAAAGAGTGGTATCAATCAGATTTTGTGATTACTGTGAATACAAAGGCTTCAAATCTTGAGAAAAAGCGCCAAGGCATGGAGAGAAAGTGAGAATTTTTCACAGAAGCCACAGGAAACCGCTGTCATGCTGAGACTGTGTTGCTCAGCTCTGGAAGGTGCCTCTAGCTCTCTGTTTTAGAAATATTGCACACATTTCATTAAGTGTAAACACATCTCTATAATAAAACTGTCAAGGAGATAAGATAAAAATTAATCATAAACCACAGTATAAATAGAATCAAGATTTGCTTTTTAACAGGGTCTAGGAGGAAGAGTGGGAAAAACTGTCTAACAAATTCCTTTCCATGCTTCCTGAAAATAATTTCTTTTTTTTCCACATTGATTTGTTTTTAAATTGACATAGTAAAAATGTATATATTTACCTTGTATAACATGATGTTTTGAAGTATATATACATTGTGGAATAGTTAAATCTAGCTAATTAAATTAATTACCTCACATTATTATTTCTGTGGGCATAACACTTAACATTTACTGTCTTAGCATTTTTTAAGAATATAATATATTGCCAATAACTATAGTCATCATACTGTACAATATACCTCTTACATTTGTTGCTCCTATTTAACTGTAAATATGTATTTGTTGACCAACATATTTCTAAGCTCTCCTTTTCCCTAGCCACCCCTGTCTCTGGAAACCACCGTTCTACTCTCTAATTATGTGTGATCAACTCTTTAAGATTCCATATATAAGTGAGATCATGTGGTATTTGTCTTTTTGTGACTGGCTTATTTCACTTAACATAATGTCTTCTCATTCATCCATGTTGTCACAAATGGCAGAATTTTCTTTTTTATGGCTGAATAGTATTTCATTGTGCATATATAGCACATTTTCTTTTATTTTGTTACATGTGCAGTTTTGTTACATAAGTAACTTGTATCATGAAGGTTTGTTGTATAGATTTATCACCCAGATGCTAAGCCTACCACCTAATAACAATTTTTTCTGCTCCTCTCTTCCTCCTACACTTCACCCTCAAGTCGGCTCCAGGGTCTGTTGTTCTCTTCTTTGTGTTTATGAGTTCTCATCATTTAGTTCCCACTTATAAGTGAAAACATTCATATATACACATTTTCTTTATCCACTTATCCATTGATGGACACTTAGGTTGCTTTCATATCTTGGCTATCAAAAATAGAGCTGTAATGAACATGGGAGATATCTCTTAAAAAACGAATTGCAAATGGCATTCATTTCTGAACCGAATAGTTGTTGATGCTATCCATTACTAATTTTTAAAACTGGACGTTTTGATGTCTCCAAGTTTCTTAACTTATACTTGCATATTTGGCTTTGGGATATTCATAGGACGAAGTTCATTCTAATGAAAAAGGATTTTAAAATGTGTCAACCTCTTTATCTTAACTCTGAACAAGCAATATTTATCCTAATTGCAGAAAACACATAATCACATGTTTTTTTACCTTTCCTCAACTTTTCATTTATGTAAGTTAGATAGATCATTCACTTCAAGAAGATTATCTGGAGCATATGGTACTGAGAAGAAAGATAAGTGTAGGCTTATGTTTTTGATGGCCATGTATCCATCAAAATGAAACTACAGCTGTTCTTTAGGTTTTAGGTAAAATCATAAATAAATCCTGTCCATTTTTATAGAACCTTAGAGTTTACTTGATGTTTTCGTAGTCTAGCAAGGAGAGGCTTAGTAATTAATATCATATTTACATTTTATATCAATTTTCATTTGTTGTATGCACAAATATGTTTAGGTTAACTATTCCATAAACTGTGTATGATCCTCATTTCATTGAATTGTTTTCTTCTGAATTGTGATGGGCTATTCTGAATTACATTTTTATAAAGTATCAATTTGATAAACATCTTAAAATATTATTATAAATAGGTTAGTAACATTATTGATATAAATAGATCACTTAATTTTGACTTAATAAATGTGGAATGAATGAATACTACTGGAGGTAGAAAGACTCAGTTTTGCATGGTCTTGCCTTTGATGTGGTTCTTAAATTTCCCCTGGCACAGAATATTTATAGTGAGCCTTCTGGAATTGCCATTTCATAACCAGCAGCATCTTGCAAGATGTTGTTATAGCTACAACATCTACCATTTCTTTATGATAATTTGCCTCAACTTAAACCTGGCTCTGTCTTACTGTCATTCAGGAAGTGTCTATTTATGCATTCAACCTCACTTATCTCATGGTTGAGGGATGGGCTACCTATCCTCTTTGCTCTCCACTGCAGACTAGTACATCCCCATCTATAAGAACAAAAGCTACTCATTTGAGACCTGTGGCATTTATTTATTCTACCCTTGCCCCTCCTCAATGCTGCTCTTGAATGACCACCTATTCACCATCCATTATTCATCAAAGACACTGGCATTTGTCTCATCATCTTCCTCTCCACGCTAACCTTGCTATCCTCCTGGGTGTCCCCAGTCCTCCAACAACTGCATGAACAACCCAGTGAATATTATGGCTTCCTGGTTTCCAGTCTCCTCTCTTCCAATTTCCTTCTCCTCCGTACCCCTTCAAGCACCCACTCCCACAAGAACATTTTGGAAACATGTCATCACCAACAACTGTCCCATTGACAGAATTAATAATTCAAGCATCTTTCCCTCTCACCATAGCCCCTCTACTTTCAGATTATTAATCTACCCCTGTAGACCATCTTTGATCATTTTCACAATGTCCAGTGTTTTAATCTTCAACTTTCTCACAAACTGTTGGCTTTTCCCTTTCCTCCCTTTCACTCTTAATAGCTCAAAATATTTAATTCATTTTTTCCATGATGCTGCCTCAAATACCAAACTCTCTTGCTAATCTGTTTTTTCTCTGTTTTTTTTAACCCATATGATAACACTCCAGAAAAACCAAACCATCTTCTAACTCCATGCCTTCATTCAAGCAGCCA
The DNA here is from genome assembly GCA_963573385.1 of Cacajao melanocephalus. Taxonomy (NCBI): domain Eukaryota; kingdom Metazoa; phylum Chordata; class Mammalia; order Primates; family Pitheciidae; genus Cacajao; species Cacajao melanocephalus. Next base: position 25,564 of record CAUYLG010039309.1, on the reverse strand, counting down.
AGAGATCCATGACAAAGTCATGACAAAGTCATGCCAACAGCAGATTCACTCCCACAAATTTTATTTTTAAAGTTATTTATTTTTCTTTTTTAGAGACAGCCTTTTTCTCTCATCTAGGCTGGAGTGCAGTGGTACTTTCATAGCTCACTGCAAACTTTGAACTCCTGGCCTCAGGTGATCCTCTCACCTTGGCTCCCCTAAAGTGCTGGGATCACAGGTGTGAGTCACTGTGCCCCACTGGCCCATTCCTGCAAATTTTAACTGCTCCATATTTAAATCGAATTGCCCACTCTGATATTCTCCACAAATGATATCTTTCTTTAAAACAACTGTTGTGGGCTGTATCATCTGCATAAATTAAGAAATACAACGGATATACAGTGTAGAGGATATTGATACCATAAACTCCTGTGTGCCTATCAATCAGTATAAGAAATAGAAAATTACGTGACACAGTGGCTTGTCAAATACTTTTTGCTCTCCTTCAATTTTTGACTTCCTTATCACACCCAGTCATAGTAGATATTATCAGAATGCAGCTCTCATTTTTCCAGGTTCCAAATATACAGACCTGGCTCCATAGGCACCTACTCATCCTCCTTCCTCCAGTTTCAATAAACGTGTTCATTTTTTTAGGTCATTTTATAAGCGATCCCTTCTCTCTCTTAGATTTTACACATGGTCATGGTTTTTCATTTTAAAAATAACATTCCAGGCTGGGCATGGTGGCTCACACCTGTAATTCCAGCACTTTGGGAAGCCAAGGTGGGCAGATCACTTGAGTTCAGGAGTTCGGGACTAGCCTGGCCAACATGGTGAAACCCCATCTCTGCTAAAAACACAAAAATTAGCAGGGCTAATCCAGAAGCATTATTGTCATATGGTGTCATATGCCTGTAGTCCCAGCTATCTGGGAGGCTGAGGCAGGAGAATGGCTTGAACCTGGGAGGCGGAGGTTGCAGTGAGCCAAGATCTTGCCACTGCACTCCAGCCTGGGTGACAGAGCGAGACTTTATTTCAAAAAAAAAAAAAAATGCCATTCCTTGAATCAACATGCCCTTTAGGTAGCAACCCATGTTTTGTTTTCTTTCTGCAGGCCAATTTCTCAAGCATTGTCACTGCTAGCTATCTTAATTTTTCCCACCCACTACTCAGTACGTAATCCACACTGGTCTGGCTTCTGTACCCATAACTAACTCCTCAAACAGCTCTTACTCCTTCAATCAGGGGCCTCCATCCAAGTGGTTTTATCTGGTAAAAACATTTTTAAAAACCCTCATCCTTTGTGTGCTTGGAGTAGAAGGGAAGATTTCAGCAAGTGTTTTGTCTGTTATTTTCATGGAAGTTTTTTCTGCAATTTTTTTCTTTGGCTGCATCTGCCCTATATTTTGGCTAAGGGCCCTTCCTGTAATAGGTGGGAAACTCTACAGGTCTTTGGACTATACAACTCCACTGTACCTTGTGTATTCTTCTTACATCATGAGGTCTCAGCTTAAGGGCAACTACTCTATACTCTGTGCAGAGCTCTTCTGGGCTCCTGGACACCCTCACCTCGCTGCCTGCTGATTACTCCCTGGTGTCCCTGCCACCCTCTTCTGCTGTGTCTTTCAGGATGTCTATTGGGTGGGGCTGCAATTAGTTGTGAAATCTAGTGAATAATATCCTGAGACAGCTGAGCTCATTACATGAGTCTTAAAAATGCACTCCAGATTTGTGTTGATAGTTAGCTGGCATTATCCCCCAGCCCAAGTATTAGGGCACTCACCCACACTAAGTTCTGATCTTATAACGTCTCCTCCCCTCCTCTCCACTCTGCTGAGTGAGAAATTGACGAGATCTTCAGCCATCAGTTCAATTTAAGAAAACTTCAATTTGCCAGCCTGAATCTTTGTTTCTAGCCCTTATTTTTTTTACTCGAAGCCCTTCTAAGATTTTAATAGGGAAACATGTTTCCTTAACTCTTGGGGGATGAGGGGGCCTTTTTGCTTGTCTAAATTATAAAGTGTTATAAGCATTTCGGCCCCTGTGATGCCACCTGCTTTTTGTTCTCCAGAAGTTGTTTCTAATTTGTTATTTGGTATTTTTATCTTGTTTCCCAACAATGCTCCAGAAGTTTTCTTTGTTTTTACATTTTTGGATCTCTGTATTATGGAGGGGGATGGAATGCTAAAACTTTTCTCACTTTGCCCTCTTAAAACTGAAAAGCTACTTTCTCTGATGGGTTCTGTGATGTGTACAAATGCGTCATTCTAATCTGGTGATTGAAGAAATATGATCTCAGTCAGGCAGCCCAAACTCAAAGCCTGGCTCCAATTTCTGACCATATGACAGGGGCGAGTGACTGAAACTCACATACCGTAATTGTCTCACATGTAGCATGGAAGCTGATCATTGTTCAGAGTAAATGAAGTCCTATTTTCAAAGTCACTTAAGCACATTGCCTGAGACATTGTGAGTGCAGGCGAGAAAGAGATTTTACTGGACAATTTGAATATAGTCATGCAGTGGGGAAGTTCACGCATACCTTTTTTCCTCTGCTGCTCAGAATGAAGAGGTTGGTGTCTCCACTTTCTAGAATGTTTTGTGGGGCAAGGTTTGCTCCTATGGGGGGCTTCCAGTCCTGCCATTTGGTCCAGTCCTTGTGTCTCTAAACCTGGGGAATCTTTATTGGGGCAAAGCTAGAATTTGTTTCTTTTTTTCCCCTTGTTCCTAGTGGCTGTCAGCAGCACAGGTTTACATTTTCCTTGTACCTTTTGTTATTTGGCACTCTTATCTTATTTTCCAACAGCACTTCAGAGATTTTTTCTTGTTTTTCTATTTTTGTATTTCTGTATTATGAAGAAGGATAGAATGCTAGAAAATTTTTCAATTTTTCTCAATTTCTAGTTCCAATAGAAATAGTTACTTATTCCCCCAAATTTCCCATGCCAGGAGACTTAAAATGGAGTACCATTCTTAAAACGAGAAAAATGTCTAGGATGGATGGAGCATACTGGAAGGCCAAGGTGAATCAGCTAGGCCTGGACCTCACAGATGGTTCCACGTGAGCCACAGAGACTATGATTTGGATAGGTGTTTTTTTCACAAGGAAAATCAGAAGGGTGAATGAACGCTTGGCAGGAAGAAACAACAGGCATCCATTGTTGCACTATCTTCCTTTTCTGTTTGTGGTGTCCATTTGAAGTCAGGGGGACTACTAGGGACCTTCATTAGCATCTCTGAGTGCCCTCCTTACAAGAACGTGATGTCAATCTGTGCCACGTGAAAGCTGGGTCAAACGTTGTGGACAGATATCCTGTGTGCACTGTCCTGGTGTAGCTGCCAAAATCCCTTAGTTTATCCCAAGCCAACTGTCTAATTATTTTCCTTCCTGGCATTCTCAACTCGCTGGGGGGTTTCCCACAGATGTTCCATCTATTTTATTCTATTTTCCGTTAAATCTCTCATTTTCCTCCAAGTGACACAACCTACAGCATCATAATTGACTTATAAATGCCACTTTTTTGATTCTTAGTGCTAATGACTTTCTTCTTTTTACATTTTTTTGTCAATCCTATGGATTCTGAGAGGAAGCAAATTTAAACATGCAAAATTAAATTTGCATGTTATATTTAAATTTACACTGAAAATTTGTAATCATCTTCACTTTTTGTTCAGTATTTCTCTATACTTCCGTTTGCCGTTTTACGCCATATTCTCTGATCAGCACACATATCCTCAAACTGCTAAGTACCTGTCATGACTATTCTAATTTATTTGAACCAACGGTCATTGAAAAAAGACCAAGAATGACTCTCCCAAATGATCACTGTCTTATAAGAATCTGTAAGGCAACAACTTTAAATGTAAAGTTAATTCTAACTTGCCTAGGTGTTCAATAAATATTAAATGATAATCATTCGAAAGAAAGCATGTTGGTAACCTCATCCTATTTAATATTTTATCTCTACAATAGCGTATGAGTAAATTCTTTAAAAATCAAGTTTAGTATTTTCATAATATTTTTGAAATTATAAACTGCTGTGTTATTGTGCATCTTATTCACTTAGTTTCATTTTTCAATAATAACACACTAAAATGAAATATGATTCTGAAATAACTATAAAAAGGTAGTAATAATTATTGTTTGTTCCTTTGGAAAGAATATTTTTAGAAGGCAAGATAACTTTGAAGTTTGTCTCTGAATGTTTACAAGAAGGCACATGGGGTCAGCACTGTGGTAGACAATAGACAAAGAGGTTTCTGGGTGGCCAGAATCTGATTATGGTGAAAACGGAACCTTACTGTGGGAGCTGGAGAGGGCAGTGCCTCTTGAACTTAAGCAAGTGAGTATATTTTAGCCTAAGATAAACAAAAGCATCGCAGGGTTTTGAGATGAAAATGAGCTTAGAGATAATACTATAATGTTTCAGTTGTACAAATCATCAACATGCTCCATCCTCTGCAGTTGCATGAAGCAAGATGTGTGCTTGTTCAAACAACAAACCAACCTGCCTGGGCTGGAATCCCAGTTCTGCTTTTACAAACCATGTATAGTGGATAACATTGTTACCTGCCTTCATCTCCTTTTCTGGGTCAGTGCACTCATCTCCCAGCTACAATGAATTTTGTTTGCTCTTAGCTCTCAGCTTCTCTCTTACAATAAATGCCTTGGGCCAAACGGGAGCCACCTCATCACTCCCCAGGATGGCAAGAGACCACTGGCTAAGTGACATGCAGGATACAAAGACCAGCACACTGGCCCTAAGTGACACCAACTCTGTGTTGCAATCCACTCGCCAGAGATCCAGGCTGAATCTTTTCTCCATCCTAGACTATTCCTTGCTTAGTTTTCTCCTCCTTATCTGCCTGGCTTCCTTTACTCTCCTACTCTGAGAGTATTCCCTCAGTAAATCACTTTCATAAGAATTGTTACTTTAGGAACTGCTTCCAGGGAACCCAACCTAAGCCAGTTGGTCCCGCAAGTGTTTCTAGGAAGTAGACACAGGCAGGATGGGATTCTAGAGGTTAACCACTTGTCTCTTCAAAGGCAAGTAGAAGCCCATTACTGGTGATGGCTGGAGTATTGGTAGTTACTGACATGCTCTAGGAAGTTACATCTTTATCTTTGGTGAGATAGCACAGGGGAATAATAACTATCAGGGCTATGAAACTGAGTGGCCATGGATAAGGACTAATAATGCACTGAGGAGAGAAACAAAATGGCTCAGTTCTACTGAAATAAATTAAGAACAAAGTGTGAAAGTCAGAGAATCCTCTTGGTAGCATTTAAAGGGATATTTTGTCTTCTGCAGCCAGAGGACAGGAATACTAAAAACAAGACTCAGGAGTTAACATTAAAAATGGAAGAACATCCAAGAAGGCTGAATTCTTGGCCAAAGCAAGTCTTTTATGTTGAAATTAGGGTCCTGATATAGAAGAGGTGGGACTCTGAGACTTGTGATGGGGACATACATGTAGACACTGAGCAGTGGCCCACTCTCTTTGTTGAAAGATGGAAGTGGCCCCTTGTACTTGTTTGAAGACTATGTAGAGACCTCAAATGAATTGGGTGGGCTATAAGAAAATGCTTGCCTTCCCCAGGATTTGCAACCACTTGGACACCAGACTCATGAATAGGGCAAGAGTTCAGCATAGCCAGAATAACCAGGTCTGGTCCTGCTGAGGAGAGGGATCATATATCAAAGGAAGTACAGGACATGATTCATATGTGCAAGCAGGAGTGTGTGGGAGTGAATCATCAGCATGCTGGATCAAGGACAGTCAAATAAAAGCTGGAGAAAGGAGAGATTATCGATATGAGATCCCTTTCCTGTTACACAAGATTAAACACCATGGCAATGGCTCTGAGTGACAGGTTTAGTAAGCTGCTAGGAAGGTTCTTGGAAGCATGAAAAAAGTGATGGCTTATATTAAAGATGCTATAACTTCCATGAAAGGCTGCAGAGAAAATATTTCAAAGACTCAGGGGATTCGGCATGCTGGAATATATTTACGATATAAGGCTGGGAAACCCACTAATGACTACATTCCTTGGGCGGGCTTAGAGAACACTTTCCCAAGCAGCAGGGATGAGCTGGTGAGGAAGGTGTCAGTACCGTTGAGAAGCTCAATGGCGCTGTCTTTATGGGCAGGGTTGACAGTAGGAGATGCTATAACTGTGCCTCCCAGTAGCAATGGAGATGATAGGATTTTAGACTAGCAGAGGCCGACAGGCAGCATTTAACCATTGGAAATTAGGTGGGCATAATTAGCATAATGCAAAGCAACATGGGATGTTAGTCTAGGGAACTGGATCCACAGGGATTTATTGAGATGGCTAGTAGAATACGATGTCCATAGGAATGGGATAAATGGGAACCCAACGAGAATATTATTAATGTACATACCCCAGGAACAGACAAGCAGAAAACAATAAGCTGACCCAATAGGAAGTCTCATGATCTTGCCCAGTTCCCAGACCTAAGTCATGTCTCAGTTACAGCGTCTATAGACTGAGAGTCCAGAGCCCCATGAAGGAGGACTCTACCACAGGGTATAAGGTAGCTTTCTCCTCAGATCTTCCTTAAAGAGACCTCCAGAAATTACTCAGGTAACCACATATTGAAGAAAGGGGAAGACCCAGAATTTTTTAAAATTATACTTTAAGTTCTGGGGTACATGTGCAGAACGTGCAGATTTGTTACATAGGTATACACGTGACTCGGTGGTTTGCTGCATCTATCATCACATCATCTACATTAGGTATTTCTCCTAATGCTATCCCTCCCAATCCCTCCACCCCCTGCTATCCCTCCCCTATCCCCCATCCTCTGACAGGCCCCTGTGTGTGATGTTCCCCTCCCTGTGTCCATGTGTTCTCATTGTTTAATACCCACTTTAACACTCATTGTTTAACATCCCTTCTTATGGCTGCATAGTATTCCATGGTGTATACGTGCCACATTGTCTTTGTCCAGTCTATCTTTGATGGGCATTTGGGTTGGTTCTAAGTCTTTGCTATTGTAAACAGTGCCACAATAAACACACGTGTGCATGTGTCTTTATAATAGAATGTTTTATAATCCTTTGGGTATATACCCAGTAATGGGATTGCTGGGTCAGATGGTATTTCTATTTCTAGATCTTTGAGGAATTGCCACACTTTTGAAGGCTTTCGAACACAGAGCCTGATTTGCTGCTGGTACTTGGAAACTCCAAGAGCCACGATGTCCCCTGCTCCTGTTAGAATAGGTATATATGTGAGGATCAAGTAATAAATGAAGTTCTGTCTCAGGTCTGGCTTACACTGTGTCCACTGAGGCCCTGCAAGTACCTGGAGGTCATTTCTCTGATTTCCAAATGTGTTACTGCGATGGACAGATGAGTTGCAGCCATATTCCTAAGTGTGGAATATACTGCTCCCAGAGCTTGAAGATAATTATCAAGTACTGGGTTTTCTTTTTAGTAAATAAAGGTATAAACATGATGTTAAAAAGTATCTAGCAGACCAAGTCCCAGTATAATCCAGATCTCTAGGTCCCTGAAAAAATATGGTGGTCCTTGAGTTTTATAGGGTTTATCTCCCACCCTCTGGGGTACATATATCTTACCAAAGCCTTCAATCGATTTGCTACCTCTTGCTCTTATGTATGGATTACCATGATGGCACTGATTTCACAGATTAATGTGATGTTCTGTGGAATGTCCAAATGGTCTTATCCCCTTGTACTATGGGATGACAGAGTGTAGAGCAATTAATGCAGCCCTGGGGACAGACTTTAAGTGATTGTAATGTGCCTCTGATCCTTCTTCCAGTTAGAAATGAAAGAGAACGCAGGTTTACTACCACGCTCCTGGACAAGAAACTGTCAGCACCAATACTTGCAATCCCTCCTTCATTCCAGCCTCTAACCACTGCCTCCTATACTGATAATATTCTGACTTCTATTAATTACTCAACCTACAATTTATTTATGATACTAACTTTTCACTATTTTTTTTTTTGAGATGGAGTCTCACTCTGTTGCCAGGCCGGAGTGCAGTGGAGTGATCTAGACTCACTGCAACCTCAGACTCCCTGGTTCAAGTGATTCTTCTCCTGCCTCAGCCACCCGAGTAGCTGCGATTACAGGCACGTGTCACCACACCCAGATAATTTTTGCATTATTAGAAGAGATGGGGTTTCACCATGTTGGCCAGGATGGTCTTGATCTCCTAACCTCATGATCCACCTGTCTTGGCCTCCCAAAGTGTTGGGCCACTTTTCACCATTTCTCTCCATTCGCACGTCATCACTTTATTCCTTCCCCAGCTTCAATGGTTACACCATTATATTCAGTCCTTGCATATACCTTGATATTCTTGTCTTTCTTCTAACTCTGCCTTCTGCACACCTGCTTTAGGCACCAGAACATGACTCTAGAGAACCAGGCAACGTATTGAAAATCTCACTTATATTCATGACCGCTAATCCCAAACTGGGCCTTAGTGCTGCCCAGAAATCCTACTACCTTCAACTGTATTAATACTTTCACTCTCCTTATCCTCTTCCTCCAAATTTATAGCCATTTCTTCCCTTCTTATTCTCTTTTTCTCATTTCACTGAGAAAACAAAAGCTGGTGGAATATGATTTCTATAACCCATCCACGCATTTGATTTTTGTATACAGCAAGAGATGGGGGTCTAATCTCATTGTTTTGCATACAGATATCCAGTTTTCCCAGCACGATTTATTGAAAAGACTTTTTCCCCCCAGTATATGTTCTTGGCAACTTTGTGGGAAATGAGTTTACTATAGGTGTGTGGATTTGTTTCTGGGTTCTCTATTCTATTCCATAGTTTTATGTATCTGTTTTTATGCCAGTCTCCTGTGGTTTGGTTACTATAGCTCTGTAGTATAATTTGAAGTCAGGCAATGAGATTTTTCCAGTTTTGCTCTTTTTGCTTAGGATAGCTTTGGCTATTTCCTTTTATTCTTTCTTACAAACTCTTTGATTTTAGGAAAGACACACTCAGGAATGATCTAAAGCTCTTGTTTTTTTAAAAAATTGTTTTATGGGGTAATGTTCCACAGCAAGATTCAGAATTGGTACCACGAATGCCTTTCTTTTGAAAACCAGAAAAATTGCAAAAACGGAAGTGGAAAAGAACTGTAAGTCCACAGATGCTTTCTCAAGCATTTTTTTAAGGAAAGTGGCCAAAAGGATGTTGTATATCTGGAAGCTGAGTCCTTTAAAGCTTCTCTTGCTCACATATACTCTGGAAAATCATGCATACTCTAGGGTATGCATGGCTACGCCCTATATCAAATAACATGCTCCAAATTATTGGAGATCTACACAATCCTCTTATTTGAGTTAAAAAAAAAAGATGTGTATGCATTTCTCCCTAGATAATTGACAAAAGTCACAAAGCATTCTATTTTCAAAAATTATCTGCACCTAGTTTCTGTTATAATTCAGCTGAAAGAGAAAACAGAGAGAGGTGTGATAAGATCCTCATTCCAAAGTGATTGAAAAGTAATGAGCACTGAAAAGTCTTTACAGATAACATCATTCCTGGGGAGGAACATTGCTGTACCTTTGGGATTTTGGTTGGTTCTTTTCAAATCCTCAGTTCTGCAAAAAAACATAAAAGTTACATCTACTTGAGCACCCAAAGGGTATCACCACGGTATCTTCCTATTTAAAAAAAAAGTAAGATAAAAATTTAATTGTAGATTTTCTTTCATGAAAAGACTCTGTGTGATGCAACATTCTGCAATATTGGGTTATCACTATAATTATTATTCACAACTTCTCAAAAACATGTGTACCATATAAATGTTAATATATAAATATTAAACATTAAAAATAAATTTTATTGGCAATGTGTATCTTAAAGAAGTGAATTGAAGTTTATTTTCCTTTTAGTTCACTTATTCATGAATGAATATTGCTAATTGCTGGAATAAGATAAGTCTTAGAACAATAGCTGTTCTTCTTTTCATTTATATATACCTAAATATTGAGAAAACTAACTTACACTAGTAAGTAGATGGGAAAAGAATGTCATTGTACTGTTACTAAATTATTTGCATTTCTCCCAAGATAGTTGACAAAAGTCACAAAGCATTCTATTATCAAAAATTCTTTTAACTGATGTGTCAGCTGGCAATTCAACTAGTTTCTTTTATAATTTGGCTGAAAGAGAAAATTAGAAACCATTTGACTTGATGGTTTTCTAGTTAGCGTCATTCACTTTCTCAACAGGGAGACTGCCACTTTAGTAATCCCACTGTTTGTCATTCCAGATGTTTTTATACCCACAGCAATACTAATGGTAAGATTCATAAGGGGGTGAAGAGTGACAGCAGTTTATTAAGTGGGAAAAGAGTTGTTACAAAAGAAGCACTGGAAAGCAAGAATCTGCATGTTCATTATTGAAACTTCCTCAAATCTAGTGATTTTAGAAAAGCGTGCATAGGGAATTGAGGACTTAGGAATCTCTTTCCTTAGAACTGTTTACCTCTTGGATAGGTTTGATATAAGCTGCTCTAATAGCTGCCTGCTGAGGGTGCCTGACTCTCCGAGATTTCCTCCTTCCCTCCCTGATGACTCACTTTCCATTTTTTTTTTTTTTTTTTTTGCTAGCTCTTCCTCATCTGTGAATGCTCCAATTAGTCCTCAGAAAGCTATACTCTTTCTCCTGGGGATCGCATCCATTTCCATGGCTTAAGTACCACCAATAGGCTGACGGCACGCAAATATTTTTTTTTTTGATAGTGGAATCTTCTGGTGAGCACTCAATTCATATAACTAACTCTCTTCATAATGTCCCTAGTGAGATGTCTAGCGGACATTTTAAACTTAACTTTTCCTAAACCAAACTTCTCACCTGCTCCCTGGTATGGTTTGGCTCCATCCTCTCCCAAATCTCATCTTGAATTGTAGCTCCACTAATTCCCACATGTTTTGGAAGGACCCAGTGGGAGGTAATTGAATCATGAGGGTGGTTTACCCCATACTGTTCACTTGATAGTGAATAAGTCTCACGAGATCAGATGTTTTTATAAGGGTTTCTGCTTGTGCTTGGTTCTCATTCTTTCTTGCCTGCCACCATGTAAGACATGCCTTTTGCCTTCCACCATGATTTTGAGGCCTCCTCAGCCATGTGAAACTATGAGTTCATTAAACCTCTTTTTTTTAAAAAAATAAATAAATCACCCAGTCTCAGGTATGCCTTTATCAGCAGCGTGAAAATAGACTAATACACTCCCTCTCCCTAATTTTCTTCTTCCACGGTCTTCCTCATCAAAGTAAATTTGGAGTCATTCTTTAGCTACCAGCCAATGCTGTTGGCTCCACCTTCAATTTCCAAAATTTGGTCTCCAATATTATCTCTTACGGTATCGCTCTGATACGGCAGCCCAATGAATTCTTTAAAAATATACCAGAGAAGAGAAGAACCCTCAAGCACCTATTTTTTTTCTCTCTCTCTCAAAAAGTAAAAGACAAACTCCTTAAATGTCCACAGTCCCATACATGGTTGGTCCCTACTTTTTAAAAGTCATTCTGGACTGTTCTTCTCACTCCATTCTAACTCCTCTGGCCTGCTCAGGCATGTCAGGTGGGCTCTTCTCTCCAGATCTTGCCGTTGGCTGTTCCTTCAACTGGAATTCTTATTATCCAAGATATTTATATGGCTTATTCCATCCCCATCCTCTTATTTAGGTCTTTGCTCAAATAATAATCTGTGAGGTCTTCTCCAGCTCCCAAATGAAGATTGTATCCCATCCCTCCTCTACACTCCCAATTCCTCATTGTTGCATCATTTTCTTTATAGCATTTTTCATTCATGATGTGCTGCATACTTTACTTGCTTATTAGTATATTATTTTTCCGTTTTCCTTCACTCCATCTCCTACGAGGAGAGCTATCTTTGTCTACTGTATCTCTAGGGCCAAAAACAATGGCTGGGCTAGTGAGGGAATTCAATAAATACATGTTGAATGATAAGTAAATGAGACAACTATGCCACTAGATTGTAAAATGGAAAGATGTTTCCAGAGTGTCTAAAGGGAGGAAGAGAGGGAGACAAAGAGCAGACTCCACCAGTATTTACTGGCTTCTTTTAACACCGTTTGCCTGAGGAGTCACTAATCCTGGTTATGGCTCTTCAATGCGAATTTCTCTCTAACCTAAATATGTAACCTTAGTTACTATCAGTATTGATTTTTCCCTTTCCATCAGCTTTTTGCCCCTCAATCTGCATTTCCATGATTTGGTCATTTACTTGATTATTGTTTGGCCAAGGTGCTGGGTGCCTCACTTTCTGTACTTTACCATGTGGAGACGGTAAAGTACTTTGACCTCAGACCTGGGAAAGTCAAATTTCCAAATGTTAAGTTTGCCATCACAGAAAATGACGCAAGAATGATTCCTTGCTATGATGTGTCCAGCCATCATCTGAGGGTCTCTTTGAATGGGCCCTTGCAGTATGAAATGTTTATTCTTAACTTTAAAAAGTCACATTTTAAAATACTGGCTTATTATTCTCAGTTGACATGATATTAGACTCCGTAAGGTTAAACGTAATCAGAATCTCAATTCTAATATCATAGAGTGAATAGCAAAGATTTTGTTTTTAAATTTGCATCCTTATCTATCAGTTTTCAAAGAGCAGAAGTCAGATTCTTCACAGCTAGAGGCCATCTAGGGCATTCACATAGTCTGCATCATGACAAAGGTCTTCATTCAGATAATTTCTGACAGATAATTTTGAGAGATAATTCACGGAGAGGAGGAATTCTACTTGGAGAATATAATTAACTGTTTGGGACCCCTAACTCATTGAAAAGTGCTTTCTTTCTTATTCTTTTCTATGTCTTCCTTCATTTTTCTTTCACAACTTTTTGCTTTAAAACTTGATAAATATCAGTCTCAGAGTTTGGGATAAATACTCTCTCCATCTAAACGTCCCAGGACAATTCACGTTGGCTTTTCATCAGAGGCTTAGCTTCCTGAAAGTTTAGCCCCAGGCCCATGGTGGCCTTAGGACCTGAAGCTGTGATCCTGCAGTCTCAGGAATATGCCCACACCCTTCAGCCATAGAAGAACTAATGGTCCCACTTCAGGCTCAGTCCCTGGCTTTCATGGCATTGAGGAAAGAAGCCACTCTTCTGGCAAGGTGAGCTAGTTATCTACGTAGCGGAGGCCAATGTGAGATTTCTGGCCTTGTGTTCTAAACCCCTGCATGCAAAGCCGAAGGCACCCTCACTGAAATGCCTTCTGTGACTCAAGAGGGTTTCGTATTCTGCTCTCTCAGCATAGATTCTACATTTTCTTCTGCAGTTAAGACATTTCAGAGATTTGCAACTCATCAATTCTCAGAAGAGAATCAAAGATTTGTAGTATTTTATTTTTAATTCTTCCTGATGAGGTTTGAGAGATGGGCCATCTTGCACATGCAGTCAGCATATTCTTCTGGGACATCCACCGAGGTGGATATATAAATGTTTTTTTCTTGCTTCCCTTAACCCTCTTTTGTTCCAGATCAAAAATACTGATCCTGAGATTTGCTTCCCCCGTTGGGTCAGCTGCCTTGCTTCCTCATCTTGTTTGCTGATGCAGACTCCAGTCTGCTGCTCTAGTCTGTGGCTCTGGGAAGAGTTGGCTCCTCTCCTTGAGGAATTGGGGGCCTGGATGAGGAGTAAGCCTGTGCTTGAGCCAGATGTCTGGCCACATCTTGCAGCTAGGTCAGCATGGTAGGGGATGCAAAGTTCAAGCTAATGTGCTTGACTCCAAAGAAGACATTGTGACTTAATAGTCTCTATGAGTTATCTAGATTGACTGAGAACCCTAATTCTTTCCTTGGTTTCAAGGTCCCTCAAGGTCCTCTATTCGGAGAAACTAAATTACTCTTAATGGGGCATTGTGTAGGAAGTTGTTTTCTGTCCACTGAAAAATAGACCATGGTCCCCTTTTCCACTCCTCTCTCTACACACACACTCTCACACACACCCCACACTCATGAAAGGCGTGGTGTAGTATTTAAGCATTCAGAGTGAGATCATCAGGGTTTGAAACTGGTTCTATCATTTACAAACTGTAAGAACAATGAGGAAGTAGCTCAATCTCTGTACGCATGAGTTTTCTCATCTGAACAATGAGAAAATTCTACGTATCTGATAGAACTGTAATAAATTAAATACTACATCATAAGCATTTAGAACTATTCCTGACAGTTATGCTAAATAAATGTTAGTTATTACTTTTATGGTCACAATTTGAATTGTACTATAGGAAATTACACATTACCCGTGTCTCCTGTAGTCAAGGCAACTAGGCCACCAACCTTCCAATGGCAAAAGGTTCCAGTTGGCAGAAGGGATCATCCTCATGCTGACTTAAGTCCAGCATTCATTCATTACCTTGGCGGTGGTATGGTTAAAAGCCAGAATTCTTGGCTTCAAGTCTTTTTTTCTGCCACTACCCAGCTCTATGAACTTAGGCAAGTTACTTAGCCTCCTGTGCCTTGTCTTCCTGATCTGTAAAATGGAGGTAATAATAGTAACTCACAAGGTTGTCTAGAATATTAAATGAAATAATATGTGGAAAGGGCTGGACCATCAACGCTGTAAAGCTAACATAAGGAGTCCGTTGTTTTCCATTTCCAGGTTCCTCTGGTTCCATTTGGCCCCCTTTTTAAAGTGTATCTGGATTACTTGGATCCTTCCTTATGACCTTTTAACTTCTGGGCTCTCTCAGATGACTAGGGTCAAGAGGATACAGAATACCAGACAAGGAGTCTTGGATTCTCCATAATACCAAACAGTTCTAGGTCCTGGTTTACTGGAAGCTGGAGAGCTGGAGAGACATTCATGCAAAATTCATGCATCTGGCAAGTGTTTTCAGTCATGGGATCCTGGAGAATTTCTAGCTCTGTGTGCCCAGCTGAGGTGGAAGAGAATGGTAGCGACCAGGGAAGTGGCTAAAGAAGGAGACTGTACTCAGCCCCACATGGTCTTCCTGCACATTCTGTTCCACCATTGAGGCAGGCACTTCCCATTACATAAAAGAGGCCCATTTTCACTGAACAATGGGCCCTGGTCCATTCTTCAAACTGTTTCTTTTTCTCTAGTTTTCCTACTTCTGAACTTTCTACTCTTTCTTCTATTTTATTCTTTGGACTTAGATGCCCATTTCTCTTTTCCTAATGACAAGCCATAATTTAAAATTAAGCATACGTAAACTTAATATGTATAAAACACAGGCAACTTTATCTGGTCTTATAAATTTGGTAGCACTTATCAGCAAAACTATCTGCCTCTGGAGCTTTTTTGAATGTAAAGGATTTAATTATTATTACCATTTTTTGTGTGTGTCAATTTTGGCATTTCAGATAATTTTTCTAGAGGTATATTTCCATAATCAAGGATTTCTTTCTTTCTTTCCCTTCTTTCTTTCTTTTCCTTCCTTCTTTCTCTTTCTTCTTCTTTCTTTCTTTCTTTCTTTCTTCTTTCTTCTTTCTTTCTTTCTTCTCTTTCTCTCTCTCTTTGTCTCCTTCCTTCCTTCCTTCCTTCCTTCTTTCCTTCCTTCTTTCCTTCTATCCACCGGGTCTTGCTCTGTCACCCAGGCTGCAGTGCAGTGGTGCAATCTTGGCTCACTGCAACTTCCACCTCCAAGGCTCAAGCAATCCTCCCATCTCAACCTCCCAAGTAGCTAGGACTGCAGGTATATGCCATCATGCCTAGCTATTTTTTTTTGTATTTTTTGTAGAGATGGGGGGTCTTACTGTGTTGCCCAGGCTAGTCTGAAACGCATGGGCTAAAGCGACCTACCCATCTTAGCCTCCCAAAGTACTGGGATTACAAGTGTGAGCCACTGAGCCTGGCTTACTCTAGGGTTTCTTCTCTTTTGTTACTATTGTGAATTGGCATTAACTCAATAGCACTCATTTATATATTTATTTTGTACTATCAATGAAGATTAGAATTTCTACGTTTTGTCCCAAAACGGTTAAATTCCTGGACCAACTCTGCCACCTCTGTCTGCATACTCCTCCTGCTCCTTCTTTGTTGATATCCTGAGTTTAGCTCTGGAATGTTATAAATAAATTTGTGGGTTTGCTACGATGGGGTGTTACCGCTTACTTAAACAAAAATAAACTGCACCTAGTTAATCTTCTTACTCTCACTTCCTGCATCTTTTTGCTTCCTCTGGCATTATTCTTCTCTAGTGGTTTAATACTTCCTCCAAGAATGTTTCAAGAAAGTGTTTGGTAAACTTTGAAAGGTCATGGATGCTAAAAATATTTTTATTTCAGTGTCATTTAAATTATAGTTTATTGGTATAAAATTCTAGCTTCAGAGTTTCTTTTTTGCTTCCACACAACCACAATATTACCCGTTATCATCCCATGTCTAATAATCCTATTGAAAAACCTTTAAGAATATGGTCTTCGTACTTTCGTGGTTCTGCTTGTCTTCTAACAATGCGTTTCAATCTTCTTTGTGTATCTGATGATCTGACATTTCATGACAATGTGATTAAATGTGAGCATTCCTTTCTAGCCTATCCTCTTCCCATAGCTGTCTTCCCATTACACATGGCTGTGTGCTGCTTGAGTGTGCATTCCTCTTACCTCCTCCAAACCAATCCCTAGCCACCCTCTGCTGCTTCAAGAGTTTCTCAAAGATTTTTTTTTTTTTCTATTTTTGCTGTATGCATCAGTACTGGGATTATTTGAAATGCATGTCAAATCTGTTACATCTCTAGGTTTGGCTTTAAGACAGGAAGACAGGCCCTGATGCCAAACTGCCATCTTATCTGACACTTTCATTCTGCTTTACTTCTGTATCTTAAGATGGAGCTCATGGTTGGGAAGATGGGATCCAGGAATGGGTGTGGAGTGTGGCCCAGACAAAACCCAGAATGTTTGAGGGGCAGGTCTCATATTTTATATTTTGATGTCTCAGAAACTGTCATGAGCTGCTAGAGGCTTCTCTTCTCTTTTCTCTAATTTTCTTCATTGACAACAGGGCTCTGTTAATTTCTATGGCTGTCTACATTGTCCTATCCAGAATGACTCTAGAACTACCCATGCATGACAAATACAACACATAAAAAGTATTTATAAGCCCTCTCTTGACACCAACTTTCTCTTAAGGTCCTCAATTAAGAGCATCCAATGTATGGCATTCAGGTCATGATCATTCTAAAACTTGTATTCATTGAATGCCATCGGTACTTAACCTTTGATTCATGCTAGATTTTTCTATATCATGAAAGAGAAGCTAATGAATGCTAACAAAGCTAATGAATGAATTACTTAATATAAAAAAGAATAAATGCATTAATAAAATGCTATTTGCAGTAGTATTGATTCCCAGAGGATTATATCATTACATGAATCCATGGTTATAAACTTAAACCCCAAGGAAGATTTCGCTCTCATCCTGGAACATGCTCCTCCAAGATGGTCCATAAGTTGCCCGTGGAACATCTGCAACCTTTTCTTGATTTTAAGATGTTTAGTTGATATAATCATGAATTCAGCATTCAGCATTTTCTCAGTGAACTTACCAAGTTGGCAACTCTTCACGTTTTTGTTCACTCCATTCTCTTTGTTTGGATCCCCCTCTACTTCTCAGAGTTCATCCAGAATCCCCCGTTTTCTGAGGTTGGTACATAATCCCCTTGGAGCTAAATATTCAGTAAATACTGCTGAGTTCCCAAGCCGTTCTGTGTTCCCAGGACCCCTCTGTGTGCCAGGGCAGGGGTGGAGAGCTGGCCACACCCTCTTCTCTGTTACTCTTTGCTTTGAGCACGAAAACAGTTCTGCTTTGTCTAATTCTTACTGGAAGTTCAGAGTAAACACAGCCATATAGCCTTATTTAACATCTCTCAGCCTCCTTATAGTTCAGGTAAATCCAAATGAGAGACATCGTGCTGTACTCCATTCATCCATTTATTCATTCCAGAAACCACTTACTGAACCTTCTTGGTGTTAGCCATTGGGTCAGCTTTATAGGATACAATGATGATACAGCAGAGCATGCAAAAAAAAAAAAAAAAAAAAAGGTAGACAAAGACCAGAGAGAGTGATATAGAGAGCAAACAA
Source organism: Cacajao melanocephalus (assembly GCA_963573385.1). NCBI lineage: Eukaryota > Metazoa > Chordata > Mammalia > Primates > Pitheciidae > Cacajao > Cacajao melanocephalus. The sequence goes on along the minus strand of CAUYLG010039309.1, from coordinate 7,479 downwards.
GAAACTCCCAGTCTGGGAGTTTGTCCTGGACAGAGCTCTGTGAATCTATGGTGAGGAGGTCAGACCTAGAGCAGCGTTTCCACAGACTTTCTTTAATGATAGATGAGTATGAGTAACAAGATTGAAATAAGACCCCAAGGAATGCACAGGGACACTCCAAAATATCATTAGCACTATAAATATATGTATGTGTGTGTGTTAACTAGAATTAAAGCATTAAAAAATTAATAAAAATGAAAACTTCTAATGAACTATTTCAAAAATTCTAAAGGAAGGGGTGTGGTAATAGTAGCCACCAAGGTATCTATAAGCATCAAATGCTGTGTTTATATAAATGAGAGTGCATGGGTATTGACAAGATATGCATTGATAATAAATAATTATCCATTGAGAGCTAGGAATTGAAAAAACAATGTGAAACCTTCTGGTGAATCTCAAAAAAACAATAATGCCTGAAGAATTGTTCACTGTGACATCTTTTAAAGCGAGTTTTGTGTAGCTGGAGACCTGTAAGGCTCAATGGGATATACAAGATAATCATGAAATCACTAAGAGCAACGTGAGTTCAGAGCCCTTCTTCCCTCTCTCCTTCCTTCCTTCCTTTTGTACATGATAGAATTAGTGAAGTAGAAAATTCAATCCACACTTTGGGAAGTATTTTTTATAAATGTGTTAATTAATAGTGGGTAAAGACATGGATAGAACTAAGTAAACATGTTGTCATGTGGACTTTTAACACCCTCGCCATGCTGGCCATGTTCAGCACTGGCCATGCTTTAACCGATACCCACGTGGTGTCTCTGTTGTTCCCTTTCCTAATCAGAATCCCATTACATCGCTGAACATATTTCTTGGGCAAACAAAGTCCATTTGCGAATTGCATCATTCTTATAAAAAGCATGGTTCTAGAACAACATTGTAAAGATAACTAACATAATAATTATGACAATATTATAGTTGAATGGGAATTGATCCCGTATAAGGTCATTTTCAGCACCTCTTTTTATCAATTTTTTGTAGCCCTTCTTTTGCTGTATCTCTCCTGAGTCCCTCCTTCTTCAAGAGCTGTGACTGTGTTTTCTGCTCAATCCAGTGTCTGCTCCAACTGACCTACAACATTGTCCTGAGACATGTAGACAAACAAGCCCTGCTGAGGACCTGGGGGCTGCTGTTTATGAAGTAGCTCCAGCAGCCCTGGGTCTTTCTCTCTTGCATGCTTCCAATGATCGCATCAAGACTCACCTGCTACCTGTCCATGTCCTGATGGGCAAGCAAAATGATTAAAGATGATTTACTAATTAGTCCCTAGTGGAGAGATATTGATTGCATCTGTCACACTTTTTTCACAAACTATATTTTATTTTATTTATTCTTATACTTTAAGTTCTGGGTTATCTGTGCAGAATGTGCAGGTTTGTTACACAGGTATACACGTGCCATGGTGGCTTGCTGCATCCGTCACCCCATCATCAAGTCCTTCTATGCATCAAGTGGAGAAGGGGTGGGATTTTAAGCAACTCTGAAGTTCACTGGGGGAACTCAGATACCACCCCTTAGGCTGCCATATGCTCTCTGGAAGGATCACGTTGAGTACCCTACAGAGTCAGAGGAAGAATTGCATACTTTCTATCATTGCTGTTAGCTATAAATTGAATTGGGTCTCTCCAATTCAGTGTTGAAGCCCTAACCCCCAATGTGACTGTATTTGGAGATCAGGCCTTTAAGGCAGTAAGTAAGTTTAAATAAGATCATAAGAGTGGAGTCTTAATCCAGTAAAACTGATGGATTTTTTTTTTTTTTTTTAAGAGACAGGGTTTTGCCATGTTGCCCAGGCTGGTCTCAAACTCCTGGGCTCAAGAGGTCCATCTGCCTAGGCCTCCCAAAGTGCTAAGATTATAGGCATGAGCCACTGCATCTGACTTAGGATTGGTGTCTTTATAAGAAAAGGACACCAGTAGCATGCATGCACAGAAGAAAGCCATGTGATGACACAGTAAAAAGGTGGCTGACCACAATCCAGAAAGAGAGGGAAGAGAGACTTCCCCAGAATTCAACCTTGCCCACACCTTGATCTTGGACCTCCAGCCTTCACAGCTTATTAGAAAATACATGTCTGTTGTTCAAGCTACCTGGTCTGTGGTACTCCATTACGGCAGCCTGAGCAGACTAATACACTTGCCATTTTGAAAACAAACTCTCCTGCAGATTAAAAATGTATTTTAAAAGTTTAGATCATTAAATTAATTCAAATTATTAATTAATTAATTTCAAGCTTTTACATTTATATAGGGAAATTTGGGCATTTAAATTTCTTCCAAAAAGGCCTTTAGAAAACTTGTTACCACAAACTGCTAAGAGTATTCTGGCCTTGGGAATAATTCGTGATGATTGATTGATCATTAATTAGGTTCTTGAATCAAAAGGCAATGACTTGGTGTTTTCTTTTTTGTGTAAGCCTGGAGCTGACATTCACACTGTAGGCCAGGTCCCCCAGTGATGACTGCTTTGCTTTCTCACTTACTGTACATCGTACGATCCTGGGCTGGATGTGTGGCAATCCTCGCAACGTGGCAAGGCCACAGCTGACTAAACTGGCATCTGCACTTTGGAGCTCATGACAGATGTCTACTGAAAGTAAAGATGGAGGAGATTTATTAGAAAACTGTCAAGATTTTGGAGTCTATTGGTCACTTTTGGAAGCCTTGAAAGGTCTTGCATTCCTCTCCTTCCCCAGAGTCAGAAGCAGAGCCCTAGAGAAAAGCCAGCATGCCTAAGGAGGGTGGGTAATAATGGCAGAAGCCCTCACATCTGTGCCAGGCTCAGGTTCAGAGACCAAGATGCAAAATGCTGTAAGCTTTTTATACCTGCCCTAGAAATTAAAACCAAAATGTCTAGCATCCCAGTTGGGTTTCAAGGAAGCTGCTTTGCTGAAGAACCTTGCATTCGTCCATTCTCACACTGCTAATGAAGACATATCTGAGACTGGGTAATTTATAAAGGAAAGAAGTTTAATGGACTCACACTTCCACATGGCTGGGGAGGCCTCACAATCATGGTGGAAGGGGAAAGCCATGCCTCTCATGGTGGCAGCAGGCAAAGAGAGAATGAGAGACAAGCAAAAATGGAAAGCCCTTATAAAATCATCAGATCTCGTGAGACTTATTCACTAACTTGAGAACAATATGGGGGAAACTGCCCCCATGATTCAGTTTTCTCCCACCAGGTCCCTCCCTCAATACATTGGACTTAAGAAAGCCACAATTCAAGATGAGATTTGGGTGGGGACATAGCAAAACCATATCAAACCTTTACTAGGCCTGAGAAGAAGTGGCTTATATTTGCTCACTCCCTCAGGTGGGTCCTGATCACCCAGGCTACCAACAACAGAGAATTGGCTGCCAAGCCTGAGCAAGCTTCAGAAGAGAGAAACCTCTTCAGCGCTGTTCTCATACATGGCCATGGGGGGAGTATGCAAGGCACAGACTTCCAGGGCTACTAGATGGATTAATCAGGATGCTCCCTGCATGCCTGGATCGGGGAGCTCCCAACCCTATTCCTGTCTTTCACAACAGATCAATGTGGGTAGAAATTAACAAATCTCCTTGCAAAACAAAACATGCATTTGAAAATAAAACATTAAATCATAATTTATTGAAAGAATAGCACAATATGAGGGAATCTATTAGTATGATTAGAAATATTAAAAGAATAAGGCAATCATATAATCCCCTCTTTGGTCCCTTAAAGAATGAATCTGAAGAAATTCAATATCCATTCATAATTAAGGCACTTCTCTAGGAATTTAAATACAGGAGGAATATTTCCTTTTTAATTTTTTCTTTTCTTTTTTTTTGAGACAGGGTCCCGCTCTGTCATCCAGGCTGGCGTGCAGTGGCCCCATCTCAGCTTACTGAAATCTCTGCCTCCTGGGTTCAAACGATTCTTGTGCCTCAGACTCCAGAATAGCTGGATTACACACAAGCATCACCACACCAAGCTAATCTTTAGCCTGTATTTTTAGTATTCTTCGGGGAAACTTCTGTTTTGTCCATAAGGTCTTTCAGTTGATTAGATGAGTCCTATTCCAGTTATCAGTGATAACCTCTTTTACTTAATGTCGACTGATTGTAGATATTGATCACATCTGCAAAACATCTTCTTAGCAACATGAAGGTTAGTATTTGTATGAATAGCTGGGTGTTATGGCCTAGCCTGCCATCAAAATGTGAGACACTTTGAACTTTACATAATGAAGGACTTTCAAAATATCTTTTTCTTTTGCTGAACTAAGAAGCCTAAACTGAGAAGCCTCGTTCTGCTTAAGAAAACAGCAGTCAGAGCCTGGGTGATCTTAGGGGTGAGAGGAGGGATGAGAACAGGGGCCAGAAAGCTCCAGTGGCTGTGGTCAATGATTGAGGTAGGAAGAAGGAGCACCTACCTTGGGAGGGTTTTGAGACAGGGATTTTAAGTTGGAGTTTAAAGATGCTTTGCTATGTGATAAGTGAGGCACTGTCTCTGCCACAGCTTCACAGAAAAATCTTTTAGGCCAGGCATGGTGGCTCACGCCTGTAATCTCAGCACTTTGGGAAGTTGGGGCGGGCGGATCACTTGAGGTCAGGAGCTCAAGACCAGGCTGGCCAACATGGTGAAACCCCATCTTGAATAAAATTACAAAAAAATGTAGTCAGGCATGGTGGCATGTGCTTGTAGTCCCAGTTACTTGGGAGGCTGAGGCAGGAGAATTGCTTGAACCTGGGAGGTGGAAGTTGTAGTGAGCTGAGATTGCTCCACTCTACTCCAGCCTGGGCGACACAGTGAGACTCTGTCTCAAAATAAAATAAAATAAAATAAAAATAAAACAAAAAAAAAAACCCCAAAACTTCAGCAAACATCTGTCATTGTCTCCAGCACTCTTGGAGTGGACTTCACTCTTCATTTCCTGATACTAAGGTTGTGTCACTATTGTAAGGCAAGATCAGAGTAGCCCCAGGGCAATTACATTAGAGTTGCACAGGTTTACAGGAGTCAATGAATGAAGACCAGTATTGAAAACATTCATGATTGCTATATTTGGATTGCTATGTTATAGTCAAGGTTAGGTGGCAGTAAATTGAGAGGATGCTGATACCAGGAAAGTGGATTACACACAGTCTGGAACAAAGATTAACAGCAAATAATAGATGCTTTTCCTTAAGGGATACTCTGATGAGTCTTGGTCACCTGACCTGAAGGGTCCAATTCAAACCTAATTATATTCCTTCCTTCAGCACCTATACATTTTATTTTTAAAATTCTCCAGTAGTAGAACACAGAAGTATATATTGTCTTGGTTCTTAAAGCAAAACTTTCTTAATTTTGAAGAAAAATAGGATGATACTTTGGTTCATCTTATTTTCAGAGTGACATAAATTTGGATTTGTTAACTTTCAAATTGCCAAACCAGCTGGAGATGTGAACTTACTTGTCACTCACATGCAGCACTGAGAGGCAAAATACTAACGGAAGTGTCAGACTCCTCTGGGTCAGACTCCTCCAGCTTCCAGTCAATGTTATTAGAGACTTTCAACAGCTGCAGGAAGTCAACAACTTAGTAAGAAACATCACAAATACCTAATTTTTTCAGCATGATCACAACACTAAATTCCCATATCAACAGAGAGACAAATACTGATTTAAGCAACACGAATCAAAGCAGATGGTAGCTGGCCTCCTATTGTTAAATTGATTCAGAAATGTAGGACATAGTTCCAAGACAAGGCTATTCTTGGTTGCATATCAATTTAGCCAGGTGTTAAGAGGGAAATTTATGAACTAAATGCCCATATCAGAAAGTGGGAAAGATCTGAAATCAACATCCTAACATCACAACTAAAAGAACTAGAGAAGCAAGAGCAAACAAATCCAAAAGCTAGCAGAAGACAAGAAATAAGATCAGAGCAGAACTGAAGGAGACAGAGACACAAAAAACCCTTCAAAAAAAAATCAGTGAATCCAGGAGCTGGTTTTTTTTTTTTTTTTTTTAAATTAACAAAATAGATAGACCACTTGCTAGACTAATAAAGAAGAGAGAGAAGAATCAAATAGATACAATAAAAATGATAAAGGAAAAATTATAATATTGGGGTTCATGGGTTCAAGGTGCCCTCAGCTCCCCTGAGAGGATATTTCTCCGGGTTCTTGGTCTCCTGCCCTCTCAAGAATGAGAGAGGGGACCATGGCATAGTGCACAGTAAATGCCGGACTCAAAAGTGTTTGTAGAAAGTGATTTATTTAGAGAGAGAAACAGGAGAAGGAGAGAGAAAGAAACAGCTAACTCTCACACTGAGTGAGAGGATCCAGAAAGATGAAATCCAGGAGAGGAAAGCAGCTTCCACACTGAGTGGAAGGGAATAGAGAGACAGAGATGGAGTTTAGGAGGGGAAGACAGGCTTCCATGAGAGAGTGTGGAAGGGGACTCCAGAGGGAAAATCCAGGATAGAGAAAATCAGCTTCCACCAAGGGTGTGAGAGGAACCCCCATCTTCTCTAAGACCCCTGGCCAATGAAAGGAGTTCCTTAGAACTTCTGCTGGAGTGATTGACTGTTAGTTTCTTCCTGCGAAATTTAAACATAAACCATTAAATCTCCTGGAAGGAGAGAGATGGGGGTCGGGGGGGGCATGGTGCTAGGAAGTTCTTGCCCTTAAAACTATGCCCCCTTGTGGACCCAGAAAGAGAACACATTCCCTCAATATCACCACTGACCCTACAGAAATCTAAGTGTCCTCTCTTGGGTCACAAGCTCACTGCTTTGAACCAACTGATATAGAGAGAGGGCTGAAGTTCATGATTGTCTCAGCTTACCAGGATCAAATAGAACTCCACAGTTGTCATGGAGGAGATGAAAGTCCTAGAAAAAAGGCATGGTTAAAGAATAAAGGGGCAGCTAAGTGTGGTGGCTCATGCCTGTAATCCCAGCACTTTCAGAAGTTCAAGTCGGAGGATTGCTTGAGCCCGGGAGTTCAAGACCAGCCTGGGCAACATAGCGAGACCCTGTCTCTATTTAAAAGAAAAGCAGAGAGAGCGATCCAAGATGGCCGATTAACAACAGCTCAGTATTGTAGCTCCCAGTGAAAGCGCAGAGAGGGAGTGGACGCCGCACTTTCAGACGAATTTTTGTTGCCCACAGACTAGGAGATTCCCGGCGGAGGAGCCACACGGGTCACCAGCGCGACTTTTTTGGCCGGCGCGGCTATTTTGCCGGCGCCCCAGCACGGCGCTTCTCGGCACGGGGTATACGGGACGACTCCGGCTCGGCTGGTCCCGTCCCCACAAGGAGAACAGCAATTGGAAGCGCTGAAGACTGAGAGTTTCACAGTAAGCACAGCTGAACGGGGAAGGTCCAGCTGTGCGGGGAAGGGGCGTCCGCCAAAGGAAAACTAAGAAACAGAAAAAACTTCATCACCGGGCGGAGAGATCCAAAATGGCTGATTAACAACAGC